>NAJN01001467.1:0-11019 GCA_005059845.1 Cryomyces minteri
TGAACACCTCCGGGCCGTTAACAGTCACATCAGCGTCCTCGTCTCGGATGAAATCGATGTGGTCCAGAAGGTTGTCGGCTTGCTCTTCTGACAGAATATCCGTGAAACTCTCCAAAGCGAAGAGCTGCTTTGGAGAATACCCGATGATCAGATCGGAGTTCTCGCTGACAATCCTAACAAGAAGCCTACCATCTGCCTGCTCTTGCAAAGCTAGGAGTAGCCCAAATCCTTGCACAGCACCAGGTATATGGATGGGCTCGTCCTCGCATCGCTGCAGCGTATCGCCATCTCGGCCGGTGATAATTGCGTGTCCGCCTTCTGATATGATGTGCTTGAATCGTGCGGTTAACAGGCCACCGGCAGGCTCATCTGAGCTTTTGACGCTGTGGGCAGGAGAAGCGGCTGAAGTAGAACCAGGGGGTTCCTTCACGTGTAACACACTCTCGCCGCTGTCTGCACTCCCAGTATTGCTTAAGGCCAAGTCTGCGAAAGTTTGTTGTGGCTGCCGCGCAACCCTTTGTGACTTTGCCGAGTCCACAGTTGATGTTGACCCCATCCTGCTTTGCCTTCCGTTATCATCGTCTTTCGAGGCATTGCTCTCTGTACTACCTTGTCTTAATCCGGAATGCGTCACATGGTAAGACAGATCAGATCCGCGTGGGTGAGTCCCTGATTGGAAGTATCCATCGTTCCCTCTGTCCGAACGAGTCGATGGAGTTTGCGCAGGATCGACGGAGACGACAGAGCGAATAGGAAAAACCCTATCTGTAGCCGCAGGACTTAGCTGACCCAGATCGTCGCTGTGGGCAGAGTTAGGCGAGTCTGTAACATCCTGTGAATTGAACTGTCGACGCAGTGGACGGTCCTGCCCATCGCACGACCATAACTCAGGAGCTTTGGATCGAGGTGAGACCGGATGGGCCATGTTCTTGCCATGGCTTTCGCCATGCAGTCCAGGACTGGACTGACTCGGTGAGCGTTGTCCTCTGGAGGTATTGTTTTGCTGCCGCTTGTGAGATTGCTTCGCAGACATGATTCTTCGTGTCTTGGGGTGCGTCCTGTACCCCTTACTCCCAGACACCTAAAAGTGCGGGTGATACGATGGAGATTGGAGACCAATGGCGGAGAAAGGAACCGTGTTTGTCCAACGAACTTGGGAAGTTCAAGTGACCATGGGGCAATAGCGCAGTGGTGTAGTTTCGTCAAGATCGGAGCAAGTTGTGCTTGCGGCGTGTACCCCCTTCGCCACCAATCCAACACCACAGTATAACCTCCGCCTTTGCTCTGGGTCGTTGATAGGGTTTCAGGGAAGCGCCGAGAGGTGCATTGGTATGCCGTGTGCGCTTTCGAGTCGGCCGGTGCGGTTACGGCGATGTTGCGATACAATAATCCGGACGGTAGCGGGCAGGACTCACAAGTGAGATCGCTGGAGTATTTCGAGAAGGCTATGGTTTGGGTCTTCTGCGTCGCAAGGCGTAAGAGGATGAGCTCGGGTGGGGCGATAAAATGGTGGTCGTAGTGGTAGAACTGCAGAGAGGGAGGAAGAGAGCAATCACAGACGAGGTCACAGAGGTTGTGGGTTGGTAGTGGCGCTTTGGTGTTGCCGATCTGGGAACTCTGCTAGATGCGAGTTTACCACCAGCACTCCACCTCACATATCACGCCAAGAACCACGATGCTACTCGGTGAAGAAAAGCTGCGACTTCCATCTCCGTTGCTTGCAGAGAGTACGGGATGGGTTTCACTGATTCGCATTCACGGCTCTGTCACGGCGACAGTCAAGACCGCTTACCGTGTCATGGCTATCGACAAGAGCACAGCTGAAGCTTCGCCACCTAGATCCAGGGACTTCCAGTATTAAGCTCCAAAGGTTCTGGGCGCGGCCCCTTGTTGTTTCTGCGCCTACGTCAAGAGTAATCGGGGAGTTCCGTCTGTCGTGGGCTTTGCTGCTGGAAATGGCACGACTGTGGGCATGTAAAGCACATCACCCGCTGAACGTTTGACGCTCGGAGGAGAGGAGATGCTCGTGCCGTCCATCAACCCCACCACATGAGGCTCTTCTTGGGCGTTGGAAGCACTGGACCGCTGGGTCTGGGCGATCTCCCCAGCCACACGCCATGAGGATCGTCCCACACGCCGCTGACGTTTACCACGAACACGCCCACGCAAGAACACGGACATGGCAGGAATCGCCCCTGGAATCGACTCGGCAAAGCAAGGTTCGAATCGACCGTCCATGCCGAGCGCAACGTACTTGGTCAGAAGGACGGACAGACCGAGCTGCACTGGCTCGACACGGGGCACCGCGCGCGGTGTAGACACGAGCTTCTGCACGTCTTCACAGCATTCCCGCCCCTTGAATGGCAACCTCGATGCATTTCCGCGCGAAACCCATCTTTTCGAACGGGTGAACTTTAATCTGCGATGCGGCTGGGTCGCTTAGCAGCGGCGTCTCGGCGAGTTCCGCCGCCGACATCGAGGCGGCCATCATGGTAAATAGTGAAGAGACGCACGCCTCATCTCCTGCAGTATCAAACACCACGACAGACTCGACATGATGTCCAACTGAGGAATGCGTAGATGCGTATTGCCGTCTTGCAGCTGTAGGACAAGACGCTTTGACGACAGCCGAGAGCAGCATGTCTTCGTCCGACTGCTCGATGGGTGGGCGCTCCTCCGGCTCAAGGAGACCATGCAGTCTTTCCGACCACGAGATGCGGACAACGGAGGCGCACAGGAATATACGCGTCTTACTTGCTTCGACTGGTCTCTCTGATTCGAGTGTCGTCACCAAACTTCTGCCACGCCTCGCTGCACAACCGAACGTCTCGTTACAGGCCATACTCGACAACCGAAACCGGAATACCATCGACCTGATCAAAGCAGCTGAAGCATGTCCGATATATCCCAACGTAGGTCTGGACCACCCCGCGGTTCTCGTCAAACGGATCGAGCCCCACAGGTGGAAGAGGAGGCGTCAGAGCTTTGTGGATGGGCGGACCTGTTGGTTCTGGCACCGCTGGATGCGGACAATCTGGCTAAGATGCTGAGTGGCATGACGGACAACCTCTTGCTACAGATACTCAGGAGCTGGGATGTGTCGAAGAAGATCCTGATCGTGCCTGGCATGTCAGACATGATGTGGGAGAACCCGATGACGAAGAAGCAGCTGAGTAAAATAAGAAGGAAGTGGAACTGGATAAGGGTCCTGCAACCGGTATTGTGGACTTTCGAGGATGGACAAAGAACCTTTACGACATGGGAGGGGCTGGATGAGTTGGTCGACGCCGTTCGGAATCAGGTCGACCTTATGACGATTGGGCAGGATGTTGATATCAAGATGAACCACCAGTCCAGTTTCACAGGCTCATCTCAGCAGACCGCCCGGGTACTTCCTCCAGAGTTGTGGTCCATCATATTAACCTATACAGCCGACTGGGAGCTCGCCAAGAGTCTGAACGTATACACGACATTACCAGTCCCACAGGAATGGAGGCGGCATGCAAGTCCCGACGGACCTCAGACATACATGGAGAAGCTAGAGTGGACGATCCTCACGGGCACATTGCGCGATGTCAAGATGTTCTTCAAGGAATACTCGACACCTCGCTGGCTCTCTCGCCTGTGCACCAAACTGATCATGCGATTCGCCATGACACCACTCCTCGCATTCCTCGAAGCAGACCACAAAGAACTCTTCTGGCAGACCTTCGGCCACACCTTCCTGCCCGACAAAGCCTCCTCCGTCTTTGGTAGGGTGGAGCTGTTGGAGTACTGGCGAACATCGCCCTCCTTCCTGACCAAAGAATACACTGCCGAAGCCATCGATGGCGCCTCCCGCGCCGGCTTCATCCACGTCCTGGCCTGGTGGCACAAGTCCGGGCTCCCGCTCCGCTACACCGAAGCGGCGCTCGAGCAAGCCAGCAGCCAGAACCACGTCGCGGTGCTGGAATGGTGGAAAGCAGCGTCGGCGACGCCGCACGACTCGGACGCCTCGCCGACCAGCGCGCTGCGCCTCAAGCCCGGCAAGAGCATCTGCTACGCCACGCAAGCCGGCCACCTCGAGGCAATCTCCTGGTGGCTGACATCCGGCATCCCGTTCAGCCACGAGTCGCACGTGGCGCGCCTCGCCTCCACGCACGGCCACATCCCCATCCTGTCGCTCTGGCACGCGCTCAAGTCGGACAAGATGATCTTCGACAACCAGGTCCTGGTCGGCGCGACCAAGATGGGCCACGCGGACGTGCTCGAGTGGTGGAAGAACAGCGGCCTCAGGGTCGAGTACAAGACGTGCGACGTCGAGGAGGCGCTCGAGGACGGGCTCGAGGGGCGCAGAGGCGAGGAGGTCAGGCGGTGGTGGGCGCGTAACGGCCTCAATCTGGGGATCGGCACGAGCGAGTGGATGAAGACGAAGTTCCTGAACTAACACCGTAGCGTCGTCGTGCGGGAGACGATCGTGTCCAGCATTGGGGGAGTAACGTGAAGTGAAGCATCTCAGCGAGCAGCGATACCAACACATCTTCTCAGCCAACCCCACGCAGCCATCTCGCGTTCAACCGTCATGCACTCCTGCTGTGAAGCTCCAATCTCTCCCCCCTGACACCCCGCTCCTGTTTCCCTATGCAACGAGCGCCCACGAGAAGCGCACGGTCTCCAGCGTTGGCATGCTGTCACCAGCGACACCTGCAGGTCGCAGGCCGCTGCCTGCACCATTGAATACGGCAGATGGTATCCTGCTGTTTTCATCAGTTAGATGTTCCATACACCAGGGAAGACGACGTGCATTACTCTGGGCGCGTGTTGTACACAAGGCAATCTACATGCTAGACGGAGTGGAGTGCCGTTGAGGGAGGCACAGTATTCCACGCCTCGTGGCAACGTCCAAGAGGAGTGAAACGCGAGGTGGTGCACACGAGGGAACGACAACAAGGGGATATGGATGCGGCACCAGCGAAGATGGACACGGTGTCATTCACGGGTGTTGCTTACATCGTCTACCTCATCTACCTCTACCTTTCTAGTGGTCCGTCCCACTTCACGCTTTATTGAGTCTCAGATCTACAGCTTCCCGTTCTCTTTCGTTTCCTTAGCATGGCTCCGATTCTTCTTGCCCCTGCCGCCAAAGCCCCACCGGATCTGGTTCGCCTGCTGGATCTCGACGCCTACATCGTCCGCCCACGCCCACACGAGGCCTGGGTTCTTCTGGAACATGCGGCCTGCGATCGCGATGTCCAGTCCCTCCTCGAGCAGGTCGTTCGCTTGCTTGCCGTTGGTGATGCTGCCGACGGTGGCGACGAGCAGCTTGTCGCCGACGGCTTTCTTGACCTCCTTGGCGAAGGGCGCTTGGTAGGCCGGGCCGGCGTGGATGTGCTGCGCCGGGTGGTTGCCGCCGGACGAGACGTCGAGCACGTCGACGCCCTTGTCGGCGAGGAGAGAGGCTAGCCTGACGGTGTCCTTGACGGTCCAGCCGTCGATGCCCGCTTCTTCAAGCCAGTCGGTTGCGCTGATGCGCAGGAAGAGCGGCATGCTTTGCGGTATAGTCTGGCGCACTAGAGCGGTCACCTCGAGCGTCAGGCGTGTGCGGTTCTCGAAGCTGCCGCCGTACTCGTCGGTACGCTGGTTTACGGCTGGGGAAAGGAACTCATGCAAAAGGTAGCCGTGCGCGTTGTGAATCTCGATAGCATCAAAGCCGCAGGCGAGCGCACGGTTGACGGATGCGACGTACGCCTTTTTGAACTCTTCGATGTCGGACTTTGTCATGGCCTTGGGTGTTGCGTGCTGCTCGTTGTAGGCAATGGCGGATGGAGCATAGCAGTTGTCGGGCCAGCCGTTCAGCTAGGATGGTATTGGTAAGCTTCGCTGTCTGAAGTACTCTTTGGCAGTCTCACCTCAGGTCCAGCAACCTCTCCAGCAGATAGCCATGGAGCGACAGTGCTAGCTTTGCGTCCAGCGTGCGCGAGTTGGATCATAATCTTCTGGCCCTGGCTGTGCGCGAACTCCACGACTTTCTTCAACGGCTCCATCTGGCTGTCCTTCCACAACCCACAATCTTCCGGTGTGATCCTGCCCTCTGTCTGTACAGCCGTAGCTTCGACACACGTAAGACCAGGACCGCGCTGGATAATACCACCGAGGTGGGTGAAGTGCCATGCCGTGTGGTGTCCGTCTTCAGCGGAGTATTGGCAGAGCGGAGAGACCTAACGATTGTCAATTTCTTGCTGCAACCTTCCGAGCGAGTGTAGTGTGACCATACCATGATGCGGTTTTGCATTGTCATACTTCGAATCTTCAATGGCTGGAACAGTTTGGGGATTGGCTTGCCGCTTTCTTGAGGATCGAAAGCTGTTCCGGACGGAGGATCTTGAAGAGGAGTGAAGAAGGAGATCTGTCAGCGCTCAAGGTCAGCGTATACACTGTCGAACGGACACATGAGGACCGCACCCCTGGAGCTGCCTTGTTCACATTGTGAGGCTCCTCGTGGATCTCCTCTGTTAGGGCGTGGTGGGAAGCCATCTTTATGGGATATGTGGTACAGACGAGCTTGGTGATCGGGTGGTGCCGTAGGGTGATTGATACAGCTGCGACGGGGAGTTATGAAGCGTTTATAGACTCGGATGTGAAAAGGTTGAGCCATTATATCGGATTGATTATCAATAACTGTCGGCACGCCGTCATCCGCAATTGACGTTTTGGGAGCATCACCGCCTCGCTTGCTCGCTGGTCTGCCGCGGGGCTATCCCCAACACCTATATGCGTCGAATAACTGTGGCATTAGAACTATATAGGTCTGTAAGAGTTGTAGCTGCGATGATTTGCTACCTAGGTGCTCAATGTGAACAGATACATCTGTGCTTACGCTTACCTGGCAGAAGGCGAGCAATTCGCCTGGAGTATCGCAAGATGACACGGCAAACAGGAGGTCGTCGAAGCACGCTTCTAAAGTTGCATGACTCGAGTCAACAAGACGAGAAGGAGGATGCGACGACTTTCAGAGAGGGACACGAAAGAGTATAGGTACATCAGGTACATTCAAGAATTCGTTTCACCACCCTCGCCCTATCTACACAGTGTCTGTCCAGCTCTAGACACCCCTCATGTTTTCGGGGAGAGAGTTTCTGGTCTTCTGCAGTGTAACAGCGATGCGGTACGGCGTCAGTGACAGTGATTCGCGGAAGCACAGCCTTCCTCTGTTTCGAGCACAGCCTCAGCCTCGCAAGATTGAGTTCTCGCTGCTCAGCTGCTGCCTTCCATGGTTGCAGTAAATATCCTCTTCTTCTCCCTTCCTTCCTCCGTCTTTTCGTTCTATCAGTGGCTGTGTGTTGGATGTCTCTGGATGTACACAAACCATGGCTGACCTCCAAGTCCTCTCCACCGCTGCCAACGCCTTCGCCGTCGTAGGCCTTGCGGATGTTGTCTTCCGCGCAAGTACGGAGCTATACAACCTCTTCGACCGCTGTAAAGCTGCTCCGAGGACTATCTCGCAGCTGTTGTCAGAACTTAAAAGCCTCGCTTCCATCGTTGCGACAGTCCGGGTCTTCGCAGATGAGTTCCAAGCCTCGCCATACGCGCTAGAAGACCAGCAGGTGCTGCTTCCGCAACTGGAGACCATCTTGAGGGACATCGAGAGAGATTTTGGAGAGTTGAAGACTCTTGCAATTACCTCGCAGAGCAATACGAATGATGCCTGGTTCAAACAATGGGGCAAAAACTCCAGCTGGTCCTTGAACGAACAGAAGGCTCTGAGAGCATGTCAGCAGCTTGAGAGGCACAAGACCGCGCTGAATGTGGCTTTGTCCGTCATTGGGCGACGAAACGACATCGTCATTCGTAACGAGCTCAAAGCCACCAGGACGGACATTACAGATGCTTGCGCCGCTGCCGAAACAAAATTCCAAGACGTCCAGCAGCACGTCGCTTCGTCGTCCACTACCACACAACAAGGCCTACAGCAAGTCTTTGCCTCTGTTCAACGTTCTACGCACAGCAATGAAGCAGGTTTTACGCAAGTGCAAGCCTCAATTGCATCTAGCCAGACAACTATAAGTGCCATGGCGACCGCTGTCAGTGATCAGACAGCAATTGCGAAAGATTGTTTCGATTCCTCAGAGCTCGCGTCTCAAGCACGGCACAGTATCGTTGAGGACGGTCTCTCTCAGATACAGACCCTGGCCAACCAGAACGCCCGATCGGTCAACAAACAATTAGCTTCTGGTCGACAGCGGCAACGTGCTTCCGCTCGACAACAGTCGGCGTCGACTGCTCGCATTCTTACACGTGTTGGGCAAGCTCAGTCCTCACTTGCGCAGCAAATTGGTACGATGACTCTGACGGAGACTGAGGATCAAAGCTTCGTCTTCGAAGGGGACGATCTTGGCGCTATAGTCTGGCCCTTGATGCTAGTGCGATCCGAGCTTGTGAAAGCTATCGAAACACTATATTCGGAAGGACACATGAAGATTTCCCAATCAGAAGCATCATGGATTGAGGCAGAGTTCCAGAATCTACTTGCTCATGGCCACGAAGCTGCAGCCGAAGCTTCACGCAACATGGCATCAAGTCTAGGCTCAACTACACCAGGCTTCCGTCCTTTCAGAAGCAGCAATAGAGCAGCGAAACGTCCAAATCCTTGTGAGGTCGCTAGACCACATACGCACATGGTGCCACCTCGACTATCCCATGTTCGCGACTACGACACCCAGATCGGACGTCTAAGGATAGAGACATCTGCAACCCGTGCAACCAGTTCAAGGACGGGGATGCGGTCCCAATCGCTCGCCATTCGTTTCTCATTTCTTCCTAAACTTCAGCCAGGGCTCCCTCGTACTGGTGTGTCTGCATTATTTTCGAAGGATTGGGCGATTGGCTCCGATCAACCCCGGATCACCCGCTTCGTGCAGGCATCGAGCATCATATCATCGAAATCCGCGGCTTTTAAATGCGTTAAAAAGAATGACGTGGAAGGTTTGCGATGTCTCTTTGCAGAAGGAAAAGCATCACCTTACGATTGCACTGAAGATGGAGACTCTCTGCTATGGGTACGTACTCCTACGGGGTTCATTGCTACCAATTAATCGTTCGACAGTGGTGTCATCAATTTCGCTGTCGCTGAGTTGCCATCGTGTTGACGCTTGGTAGTGTGCTGCGGCGATATGGAGCATTGGTATATTAGAACTTCTCTTATTGGAAGGATCCAACCCGTACGTGTTCACCCACTGCGCTGAAACGTCAAGATCCACAAGACTGAAACACTACAG
Organism: Cryomyces minteri; assembly: GCA_005059845.1. Classification (NCBI taxonomy): domain Eukaryota; kingdom Fungi; phylum Ascomycota; class Dothideomycetes; genus Cryomyces; species Cryomyces minteri. Next base: position 9,255 of record NAJN01001467.1, read on the forward strand.
GGACGACAGGATGCTCGCTCAACTGTGGAGCTGGGCTGGTTTTCCAGATTGGATCGCTTCATTGGCCGAAGTACGACGATCAACAGTTATGGCGATCGACAAGGGGTGTGATCCTGACCTTGTCGAGCCTGAGAGCCAAAGTGGCTTACTGCACAGCATAGTCAGCGACGAAAGGACATGTATCCACCTGAGCTCTGAGCAACTGGACGAGATTGTTACGTTTCTTCTCGCTCAGGGTTGCGATCTGGAAGCGCGCAGCAGATGTGATGAGACTCCACTGTTGCTTGCCTGCAGGAACTTCAACCTGAAAATGCTCACGATTCTTATTGATAAAGGAGCCGATGTCCACGTAGTCGATTTTTTAGGTCTTACTGCGCTTCATGGCCTACTCACGCCCTTTGCCCTGAGACTCAAAAAGTACAAGGCGTATGATCACCGGGATGTGCTCGTGAGTCTGTTAGAGAAAGGCTGTGACCCGAACGCTCTCGATGGTAATGGGTATTCCCCAACCGAGCGTGGTTATAATTACATAGATCATGGGTGGCCCGCTTGGCTTGACGCATTGGAAAGTGTTGGGTACAGTTTGATCGAAGAGCCTTGTGTAGTGAGCAGGCACGGCAAAATCTGGATTGCCGTTCGAGACCATGGGGAGGAGCAGATGCTCCCGAACTCGACCCTTACAATTGCAGAGTGGCGCGAGCAGCAGAAAATCAGACGGCAAAATGGCTTGAGGAATTCTCTTACGAGTGGGCATCTGCTTTCGCAGAATCTTCCATTCTATCCAAGACCATCAACTCTGCAGCGGAGTGAGACATCGACTCCGAATTAGGATCTAACACGCAACCCAAAATGGACGTGGAATGAATCGACGTCGCAACACACCACATTTCGCGACGTACAAACAATCATGGCCTTCGAGGGGTTTCGCCCCTATGGACCGCCTGAGGAAGATGGTAAGCAAGAGTAAGGGTCCGAAGCCTAGGCTACAAGGTGGACATCCCAAAAAACGAAGGCACGAACAGTTTCAGCGACATGGCTTCCTTGGTCGAGTACTTGCGCGTCGCAGAGCACACATAATGCCCCTGTCTCCCGCTATTGGCGATTATATCCAAACGCAGAACTCATATCTCGAAGTACGAGTGACATATTGGTCATCTACGCAAGCTTTCCAGTGGAGAGCAAGCCATTTGATATGCTGGTAAGGGTGGTATCAATCCTTCTTAAATTTAGTCGGGCTCCAACGAGCTTCTCCTGATGGGCGCTGGCGATTCTCATTTGTGAGATCTGTCTTACAGCCACCTGCTCAACGAGACAAACCTACAGGACCGTGCGTAACATCAGACGGGTTTCATTCACCGGCCGACTTTGGCCTGTTGGTCTCGTCGAGTGAGTCAGAGAGGAGGAGCAGGGTATACTCGCTGAGAACCAGACGAGCATCCGTTTCCTGGCATTGAGTATGCTCAATTGGACACGCGTTATGAACCGCAAATCGTACATTGAAGACTATACGACAACGCACCGCAGAAGTCCTCGACTGCACGGCCTCAAGAGATGCGCAGCAGAACGATGAAAAGAAAGGAGGACAAGCAAAAATGCATGAGAATGCCAGAAACACAACATTCGGAATTCGTCAGTGGTCACCCATCTGACTACTTACCGAACAGTTCGAGGCTTATGTAAGGCAGAACGGACGGGATGCCCAGTTCTCCTCGACCTGTGGTCGCATGTGACGATGTGAGTCCCATATCAACACAGACACCCATGC
>NAJN01001468.1:0-11017 GCA_005059845.1 Cryomyces minteri
GCGCGTCGGGCGGGTCCGAAGCGGGGCGAGCGCCGGTGCGGCGGGGCTTGCTGGCTTTGGCGGCGTGGAGGATTGGGTGGCGGGTTTGATGGTGCTGGAACTGGCGGTGTCGATGTTTGGGATGCGGATGCGCGGCAAGTGGGTGGGCGAGTCGCTCGCCGCGCCCGTTCGGCGCCTCGCCGTGCCGGGCGCAGATGTCGCTCTGTCGGACCGCGTGCCGTTTCTGGCGGTGGTGTCGGTTGGCGGCGCGGAGGGGTCGAGGTTGAGGGCCGTGTGGTGGGGCGATGGTGTCGTTGGGGGCGTTGTGGTGGGTGGGTCGGTAGGTCGGCGAGGTGCGGGACTGTGTGGAAGCATCTTGACGGGGGTTTGGCCGGTGAGGGTTGGAGAGCGATGGCCCAAAAGTAGTGTAGAGAGGGCTGGAGGGCAGGCGATGTGGGAGATGGAAGGTAAGTGGTGGTTGTGCGGCTGAGATTGTGCGACTGTTGCTGGTGAAGGGGGTGTTGTTGATCTCAAATGATTTCTTTGTCACTTTTTGGTGTTGGAAGGGTTGTGGAGCAGCGAAGTGACGATGAAAACCGAGATGACACGATGGACTGGGTGGTGATGGTGATGCTGAAACCTCAGAGAAAGGCCTGCGCGGGGCTTTCGATGGAGAATGATAACGTCTTAGAACAGATGGACAATTTGGCGTTCGGACGAAGGGTGGCGTCGAACTGGTTAACTTTACCTCCAAGCGGGCACCATAATGGTGCCTTTGATCAGTGATCGTACGAAAGCCGTCCAGAGCCGATAAGGACCTCACTTAGAAGAGGACGGACTTGAGCATCAACAAAATTATTGGACCTCAGAGAGGAAGGTCCGTGTAGCACATGTGTAGGAAACGTCATGTGTCTTCAGGGTGCAGTGCTTTCGATTGTCTTAGCCGAGTTAACGCAACTATTCAAACAAGTCTGAGGTGTGAGACACAAGGGTTTCATAGCATGGATATCGAGACTGAGACGGTACGGAGTGGAGCGTGGAAAGAGGTCTCAGCGAACCGTTCGAAGTCGGAAGTATGGCTCACGGGTACACGCAGAACCCACCTGGGCCGTTTTGCTTCTCGTCTACGTCTCTGATGTGTGGACAAAAGCACACTTGTTGCTGAGAGTCAGTGTCTGACGGAATGCATGATGTGTGGGCTATGGTCAACATTCCGCCGACCCATCAAGTTGTGGTATATGGGTATCTTGCTTCTCCGTAGTCTGCTACATGACTAATCCTTCTTTCTCCGCTTCTTCGGGTTGTGGTACGGAGCGCCGTCTTCCTGGACGTCCGAGCCACTATCCCCGAGCTCTTTACTATGTGCACCTTCATCTCCCACCAGCGTAGCGGCGTCCGCATCAGAGTAGTTCTCAACGTCCTCATCGTTCAACGGATCTTCAGCAGATTCCTCGCCGGCTGAAACGCCAGGCTGCTCATCTCCATCGTCGTCGGAAGCATCTTCATCGAACCCTGCAAAGTCGTCCTCGTCTTCCTGCAGTATTTGGGACTCTTCGACTCCAGTTGTGTCCTCTCCGGTAGCGGGTGCCTCTTCGGTCCTTTTCCGCTTCTTGCTCATTTCCCCTAATCTCCCATCTCGACCCTCAACGCCCCGCTTCTCTTCCCCTTCGAAAGCTGGTGGCGGTGTGAACCACGGTATCTTGCCTCGCAGAAAGTCGTTGAGGACCATCTTCGCCACACCGTCAAGATCGGCTTCTCCACCCCGTAGTAGTCTTCCGCCTTTCCTGGCGAGCATCTCAAGGAATTCGACGGCGTTGTTGTAGCCCTTCACATCGTACGTCCGCTCGATGTGGTGCGGCTGGCATTTTTTGAGAGCAGCCGCGACGTATTGCTCCGGATTCTGCACGTTTTCGACTCTAACGACACCCTTGAGCAAAATGTCTTCTTCAGAGTCGTTGGTGTTTGGGGGACATATGCCTGGGCAGTCGATGAGGTATATCCTCTTCATCAAGGTGATGTACTGCCACACCTTGGTCTCCCCCGGTATCGGTGCGACTGTGCAAACTTTCTTCTTCCTGAGTGTGTTCTGGCACAAGGTCAGTGAGCGGTGCTTATTGATGCTCAGAGTCGTCTCGACTCACAATGATTGAGGATTTGCCGGTGTTAGGATATCCGATGAAGCCGACTGAGATCTGCTTGCGGTCGGAATGCAGAGAGCTGAACTGACGCAAGAGGGAGATCAAGGAGCCCTTCCCAAAACTGTTGTTGATCTAATCGACAAGTGCGTTAGCTGGCGTGTATCAAGAGCAGTGGCAAACATTAGATGTGACTTACCGATGCATGGAAGCCAAGTGTGGGGAATTCCTTCGAGAGAAGTTTTATCCACGCCGCCTGTTCAGCCATGGTCAGTTTGATCCACGAATCTAGCTCGTGGTCAAGGCGAAGCGACTCAGATATCGACAAAGTAGCCGTTTTTCCAGAATCAGGGACAGAAGTGTGTACGTCTCAGATACTAAGAAACCCGACACAAGCCGCTACTGAAAGTGGAGTCGGGCTTCAACTCAAACAAGACATCTCAAGTCCTTGCGACCAACCCATCAAGACGACAGGAGATCAGCTTCACGACCATGACGGCCAGAAGCGACGGACCGAGGTCGATTTACCAAAGTTGTAACAGACGTTCCCTCCATGGACGTTGCAGCGAGTGCAGGAAGGTGCCTTGACTTAACGATGGAATGATACATAGAACACGACGAATTTTTCGGACAGAAGATATTTGTACTTACTGCTACGCTCGGCTTTACGAGGTCAACCTTGTTCAACACGAACAACAGATGCTTGTGAGGAGCTTCCTCTCGGATGTATTTCTCCACGCTACACACCGATCAGTCAACAGTTGCGGCGCAAGGCAACGTAGATAGTTCCACACCTTCTACATCTCGTGCCAAGTGGATCCCGTGCATCCAGTACATGAATGACTACGTCACTGGAGTCAATAACTTTGTACAACTCGTTCCATATCCTCTTCGACTGTCCCTTTGAGAAGATCGGCTCCCTTGACACAGTTATGTTGCCGTCTGGCTCGGCAGTCTCCTCCAGGTCCTTGCCATCCCCAGAGGTTCCGCTCAATAGCTTGGCTTGCTCCAGCCGGTCGAGATATACGTCGTGCATCTTCACCGACTCTCCCGCAAGGTCTTCCAGGGAGCTGACGCCGATCTTGACCCTCTTCCTCTGTGCTTTCGGACCAAAAGTGGATCCGAATGGCGAAGTCTCAACGGTCATTTTGGCCTGGTGTTGCTTCAAACCGTTCGTTCCCTTCCCGTCGTTGATCAAGCTCATTGGCAGCTTGTTCTGCTTCAATAGGTACGAGTAAGGATCTGACTTGTGTTCTGCCATTGCTCCTCGAAACGATGCCAGAGAGTCTTGAGAGATGACTCTGCTGTTCGTAAACCATTTCCTGTTCGGTTCGACTCTGGCGCTTGGCTTTTCCCGAGACTGGAAAGCCGCAGCCTTGGTAATGGTTCCATCAGCTCGACGCTGAGGAGCGCCAGACTTCAGAAGGGCAAGCTGCTTTGCCTGCTTCGCGTTCCTGTAGAAGTTTTCGCCTTTGGTCTTGACATTGGCTGCGCAAGGTATGAATTAGTTGTTCGTGTCTCATACTGGCAGCAGGTATCTTCCCTACCCATGCCATCGCCGACCTTCCCCTGCCGCACCTTGCGAACCGCCTCTTTCTTGCCAGTACCCATCTTGATTGCTGAGTGTGGTACAAATTAATGTGCAACTTCGTAAAGTTCTGCCATAAGATATTCCGGGTCCGGCAGAACTCTTTGTCCGATGGCATTTCTTAGCGCCTCTATGGCCGAGGAGAGGGTCAAGGTCTTCCTCGAGCGCAGTCTCCATCACCATGGCTCACCAGATACATCGGCCGCTGGTATCAGCTTCAGCGCGATTTCGATCGCGGCTGCATTGGCTGCACTGTCAGCGAAACTTTTCCTCCACGCCCTCACCCAGAGCAATCGGTCCCGAATCTCCCAAGTACATCGACATCCCGCAACCACCACAACAATTCTATCCCCCTAGACCTAGGATCAAGGGTATCCTCCCATTGCCACGGAATGTCTTCCGTGGCATCGACAAAGCCTCTCCAGAGTATCTCGCTGCGGTAACACCAGAACCCCGGACGCCGCGTGATCCAGCCCTTGCCGCTGGTGAATCGAGGATAGCATGGAAGCAGCGAATGGCGGCCTCAAGAAGGAAGAACCTGCGAGAAGGCATAGTGGAGCTCACGGTGCGAAAGGAGCAGACCGACAAATTCCTTGCTCAACGGGGTGCGAGACGACAAGCCGAGCGTCAGGCTCTTATTGAACGAAAGGAGCGCGAAGACGAGGAATTGACAAATCCGAGCATCACGAGGGTCATGAAGATGCTGCACAAAGGTGTTCTTCCGGATCCTGGCAGGGCGGAGAGGCTGGAAGACATGAGGGCGAAAGTCGCGCAGAAAGAGCAGGGAAAGGTGGAGGACAGACAAGACGCGCTGCACACACTGTACATGCAGGCAAGAGATTTCATCACGAATGAGGCGCAGCTCAATGAAGCCGTGGAGAGGGTGTTTGGCACCGCCGAAGCTCCTGTGACATTTGGTACGCAGTACGGCGGCGGGGAGAGCATCTGGAATACGGGCAAGCCGGACACGGTGCAGGACATGCTCAACAAGGCGAACAAGACGGGAGGATCGTCGATGGAGCAGAATGAGGGATACACGAGTCTAACGCAGAAGCGCGTAAAGAGGATCGCCGAGCAATTGACTGGTGGAAAGATCTGAGCGATTCATAAAGCAAGTGCATTGGGAGCGGGTCTGGATCATGTTCCGTGTATTGATCGCGGACGCAACGCATCTAACAATCCAACACATCTCTTCCTCGGATGGTTGAGGATACTCGCAATGTGGAGCCTTGTCGACGTAAGACTGTATGAGATCCCTGAACAACTCGCCCTCTGCCGAATGTAACTGTATACTCCAATTTCGCTTTTTCGCAGGCACGACGGTTGTAAAGAGTCTCGTTCATTCTATCTCTGCAGCTTATCAGCCCTCAACATATGGTGGTGAGATTCCGCAGAGGCGCTTTTCATTGCTAACCATTCTCTAGTTCTTCGTACTGCACAGCTGACAGAACCGTGCCACAAGCGAGGACTGCGCAAGAGTCCACGCTGAAAATCGCAAGTATAGAGCATGAAAAGCTCCCGAGGCAATAGGTCCGAACCACGATGACGACGACCCGTGCGGACCCGTTTCCAACACTCATGAACAGGCCTGTGGGATCTATGGAGAGACCCACGGTCATCCTTGTCTCAATACAACATGTCTTCATCGTTCTCATTGCGGCTTTATGTCTGCAGGTCATGCTATCACGTTCTTTTTCCAACCCGAGGGACTCGGTTTGCTAGAGTATCTCGTACAACTCGACATTTGCGTCACCCTGTTCCCTTGGCTATCACCTTGGTGTGTGACTACTTCACAGGTCTTTTACAACTAGCTTGCGACCCTTCGCTGCAATCCTAAGCACAAAAAGGGTTTTCTCTCTCACATGTTTAGTCCCTTTGTGGATCAGTCGCATGGCCCTAGGACAAGTTGTACGTGCTATGTGACTGAGCCCCGGATGTGAGCCTGCACAGATATGCCCATCAAAGGGCCGACGACTTGAGACGAGAGTCCGATCCAGAGCGCATACGGCTTCTCGATATATCGATCCTCTGTAATAGCTTCGCATGCCGTGCGACGGTAGACCAGCAGAGTCTTGCGGCCATCTCAAGTAAGTATTTATCTGCTCCTCTTGTCAGTCAGTCAGTCAGTCAGTCAGAATCTCCATTGGTACCTCCGCGTTATGCAAGCTTGAGCATCGATCTCATCCAGCCATCTTGATCCAAACCCCCACCCCACTCATGCTGGTGCAACACAAATTGAAAGAGACGGGCTTCGCTGGCATACCCCGCAATACCGAATCCATCTTCTGACCACTGACTTAGTTTCTGTATAGGTTGAGGTACAGTTCGTGGCCAGTACGAGGTTCTCCTCCCGACGATACTTCGTATCCCGCCCTACTGTGCAGTCCCAGCATAGCGACGAGCCTGGCTGCAGGCAAGCGATCGGTCTGGTACACATGCAAGTGATTGCCCATGACGCTTCGGCGAAGGGCAAAGTTTGTGCGATGCTGCCACGCAACAAGGTATAGGCAACATCGTTTGTCTGAGGATTTCACAGAGCAGCGCTGCACCGTCTGCTTTCCCTCTTCCAGGGGTTGTGGTACATCTCAGGTTCAGCTCCATCGAAGCAAGGGGCTATCACAAGCCTTGTAGACTAATTGCAGGTCCCGATCAGCATTCCAACGACTGATGATCTTTCCACGCTCGAGCTATCCCCGCATTTCCTAGGGTTTCAGCATGACATGGCGCGCTCCATGCAGCCTTCCGTTAGCGTTTCCATGTCCCGACAACTTAGATTCCATTCTCCTATACCACCAACAACCACGAGCAGTAACAGCTCCAGCAACAAGCTGTAGTGTACTGTTGTATTCACAAGTTCACGATCTCGTTGTTGCAATGGAAGGAACGAAACTAGTCCGCATGTCTCTTGAGCTAACGACTAGGTTTTGAGTGAGCTAGCCCTCAACCCCCGTCTTCAAGCAAGGACGCCCCCGTCAACAGGTTAGCTTGTTCCTCCAACTTCGAGAGGCATTCACGATGACCTCTCTTCGTAAAGAGCACGGTCTTAGCTGACGAGGACGTAGAGCTGTCAGAATGGGACAAACTTGCGGAATGGAGCATGATCCTGTGGCTGTAGACCCACGCTTGTAACAGCATTGCAATTCATATCAAGGCTCATGCACGTACGACTGAGGGACTCCATGCTCCTTCCACGTTTGGTGTTTGGACCTTGCTGGCGTCACCGCTCCCGCGCTACCGCCTCGGCCGCCGGAGTAGCTGTATAAATAGATCGTCCTCACCACTCCATCTTCTTCCCCTCTTCCACCATCAACCTCACTTCCATAACCACGCCCATCGCTTGCTGCTTTGCTCCTTCGTTGCTCACAGCCTACCCTCAACAGTCAATCACAGTCAATCGAGAGTCGGCATTGCCTCACTGATCGCCTCACTAATCACTCGTGCTCGCAGAAGCCTAGCATCCAGCTTCTGCTTGGAGCTTCAACCAGAGAACGACCGCCCTTCACTTTCAACGTCAGCCTTCAGAGATCATGAAGGTCCTCATCATGGTACTCGCGCTCGTCGTCGGCACTCATGGTCTCATGGGTCGCACTGCTTCATGGTAAGCTCGATCTACTGATATCTGTCCCTCTCGAGCTTTGGGCTTACGTCTCCCTCAGTTGCTTTGGTCTTACGGCCGATGGCGGCCCTGGAGGCAGTGTTGGCCAGCTCGCAGACGGCCACAATCGCTTCGGACAGGGTCTCAATGCAGCTTCATACTGCATTGACAATGGAGGTACGTGTTGCTCTCACCTTAGATACAGATCGTCAGTCCAGTGGCCTCGATTCTTGTTTGCTGACCTGCTCTGCAGCTATCACCGACTCCAGCGGCCGCGGCTGCATCCTTACGCCTCCGACCACTCAGTTCCAGTGCGACGTTGGCGCGACTCCGGCCTCTGGCTTCTCTGTCGGTTGTGACGGTCGTCTTGAGGCCAACGGCTCTACCAAGTTTGTCGCCTGCCCCACTGAGGACAATGGTGGATACAACATCTACACCGCTGGACCTGCCAACCAGCAGGGCTGCGTTGCCATTACCTTGACCGCAGACAACTGCAAGACTGGCTGCCCGGCTCCGCCACCAGCTCCTGCCCCGACGCCCAAGACTTGCCCTCCTGAGCTGACTGGCAATTGGGAGGTAAGTTTACTTTTGCACTCCTGTCGCTCTACAAAAAGCCCGATCTTCATCCAGCGTTGTGTTCTTCCCTAGGGGTATTGCTGACACGATCTGTCCACAGTATCCTCACTTGATTGTTCCCGTTGACTCCAGCAAGCCAGACACTGCTCTGGGCACGTCGTACAACGGTACTATCTCTTCGAAGATCTCATCCATCTACAATTTCGATGTTCCAGCTGCCGACACTGGCAAGACCTGCTCGCTGGTCTTCCTTCTCCCTAAGAAGACGGAGCTCGAGACGTCTGACTTTACTCTCTCCGGCACCGGAGCCATCGACTTCGGTATGCTCTCCAGTGCCGCCACCGCCGGCACTACTTACGACAGCATCCCCTCGACTGCGAAGGACTACGGCGTGACGACAGTGGTCCCGGGCAACGCGTACACTATCGCCACATTCCCTTGCCCTGCCGGCGAGAGAGTCTCGTACAAAGCCAGTGCCAAGGACAACACCTGTCTCAACTACTTCCAAGACTACAACCCATCTCCGTAAGTCTTCTATTCTCTTGCTGCACTCAGTGTCCGGTCATCTTGCGTCTACTGACACAACCTAGGATCGGTCTCTACATCACCGTCTGCTAGATGGTCTCTTCTCATACACGAAGCAGCGAGCATGATCAGTCTGCAATGATCATTAAGTGTCGAATTTGGGGGAACGAACTTCTGAAAAGGCGACTGGCTATGATCCGTACGTCATGATTTGACATCTTCTGGGGGCTCTAGCGTGCAGCCCTCTATCCTCGATTCAGGACCGTGTACACCTAACGATAATGATGATGCATCGTCATTGAAAGGCCTTCTTGTGCTTCTCGTCTCTCAATGTGCCACGTAATAGTTTGGAAGCAGAACAAGAGTCTCAGATAGGAGCAGCTCAGCCTGAGCCTCCACACAAAGAGACAGTGCAACGCAATACGCAACGTCCTACACCTTCACACGGAACATCTAAACCACAACCCCCGTCTGTCCGATCCACACCCCCGCCTGCACCTTCCCCGGTCCACCATCATAGGCTCTCCCATACGCGCTCAACTTCTCCCTGTACCACTCTCGCCCACTCCCCTCCGGCTCAGTGCCGACGTATTGGCCCTCCCCGTCCCGGGCCCAGTACTTTTCGTAGTCGGCCCGCGTCATCTGCACGGTCCTGAAGCCTTGCTGTTCGGGCGTGGCGAACGACTTGCCCGTCACGGAACTGGCGATGCGTTCGAGCCAGCTGGGCTTGGCCGGGCGGAATGTGGAGGAGGCTCCCGCGGCGTTGGAGCTGCCGGGGGATGATACAGTGGAGGAGTCGGTGCCCACGGGATCGAGGTCTGCGAGGGGGATGGAGACAAATATCATAGAAGTGTCGCGCTGGTCTTCGCCTTGGACGAGGGTCGTAGCCTCCGAGGCAGCGACGGAGGCTGTTGCGACGTTGGCTGCTTTCTTGTAATCACCCATCCTGGTGATGGAGGGATCAAGAGGATCTGAGATGATGTCTACGAGAGAGATAGTTTGATGTTTGATCGGGAGTTGGGAGTATTTGCCCCCTCTATATTATGCAGAGAACAAGACGGGAGGAAGGCACTGCCTCATGTCGGTCACGTGGTACCGTAAGCTCGTAGAGACACGAGGGTTCTGGTAGGCCATGTATAGACGCGGCTGAGACGGTGACACTGCAGATAAGCACGTTGCCACGTAGCTGAGCTGCTCAACACCGTGGGGGCCAAAGCAGTCTTCCGTTCCCAGATACAGAATCCCATAGGTACGCCTGAGGCGAGCACATTTCAGGTACCATACAACAAACGTCCTGAGAGATCATGCACGGAACTGGTAGGATGTTAGTGGCTGGAGCTGTTAGCAGTGCTGTTCGGCTGTCTCTGCTTGATTGCAACGACGTGGGTGTTGGAGTACGTGGATGGCATGTCGCTGGCCAAGTGGCGGCAAAGGTTCCTGCAGCCAAACACAATCCTGGGCATCACTGTGACGGCGGGACGAGTGAAGGCTGGTATTTAACAGCAGCCTTTCGTCGACTTGCCAGTTTTCTAAGCAATATTTTCCTGCTGCCGAAGAATTCCCAGGGTCCTACAGCGGGATTCAAGCGTATAAGCCTAGAACGAGACTCTGAACCTCTTCAATGTTGATTCTGACGCGAGACAAACGTCAGCCGGTACATGTCGGAGTTCCTCAATCTCGGCGAACTTCCTCAAGTCACATCACAGCTTCAGTCTTGGCTTGACATTCTAGAGTTGTGAGAAACACATCGCACGTAACGGTCACTCTCGGTCCGCTCGACAAAGCCGTGGGGCTACCATACGAAACTGTAGTCCGAGTACGGTGGGGCTGGTTCGCTTTATACTCCAGTGTGGCGGTCTTGGCCATGTTCCTTCTCTCAATCTCCATTTTCCAGACGTGTCAGTGTCGAGAGACACCTTGGAAAGCGTCAATATTGCCGCTGTTGATCCATCCTCTGTCGGATTGGAATGAGACCGAGCTACAGACGCAGACGCAGGGCTCGATGAATACGGCTGCCAAGAAGGCAATGGTTCAGCTCAAAGGGGACTCCTACGATGCAGTCCGCCTTGAGCGGACTTGAAAGGAACTGAGCAGAGCTTCGGGAGCTCTGAACGTTGGCGGTGCGATGAAATTTGGAAACTGCGGGAAGGTTTCCACTTGCGAGGCTTGAACAAACGTACAGCAGCCGAGGGCACAGTGTGGTCAACAGTCCGTCCAATCCGGATTGATTCAGGATCTACGCCGGGCGTGATGGATCCCACGCACGGAAATCAGGCGAAAGTCCAAACTACCTCAGTACAACCCGTCACGCCCGGCGTAGATCCTGAATCAATCCGGATTGGACGGACTGTTGACCACACTGAGTTTACTTCATTAGCAGTCGATGATGCAGTAGACAATCCCCTTCAGTGGTGGTGGGATCACCAAACGGTCTATCCAGTACTCAGCAAGATGGCCTTCGACCTCTTTAGTATTCCAGGTAGGTTATCTATCACTAGTTGCTCGCTTTATAGCTAACAGATCTCTCACGGGTATGTCCTCTGAGTGCGAGCGAGTCTTTAGCGGTACAGCCAAGATTATTACTCTAGAGCGCAACCGAATACAGCCAGATATCGTTGA
>NAJN01001469.1:0-11015 GCA_005059845.1 Cryomyces minteri
AGGTTGCCAGCCATAGTATTGACGTTGTCGGTCAGGTCCTTCCATTTGCCTTCAACGTTCTTCACCTCCGCTTGCCCTCCTAGCGTTCCCTCGGTACCGACTTCTCGGGCGACCTTGCTCACCTCAAAGGCGAAGGTGCTCAGTCTGTCAACCATAGTGTTGATGGTGATTTTCAGAGCCAGGATTTCACCTTTAACCTCGGCTCCCACCTTTTTGCTGAGATCGCCCTTGGCCACTGCTGTCGTGACCTCGGCGATTTCCCGTACTTGCGTGGTAAGGTTCATGGCCATGCCGTTGACGTTTTCCGTCAGGTCCTTCCAAGTACCCTCGACGCCGTGTACGGTGGCTTGACCTCCGAGTCGACCTTCCGTACCGACTTCTCGCGCAATCTTGGTGACCTCGTGTGCGAACTGCTGGAGTTGGTCGACCATAGCGTTGATGGTAGATTTGAGCTCCAGGATTTCTCCTTTGCATTCAGCCCTGACCTTCTGCGTAAGATCACCCTTGGCTACGGCTGTCGTGACCTCCGCAATGTCTCGCACTTGCGTCGTCAGGTTGTTGGCCATAGCGTTGACGTTCACAGTCAGATCGTTCCACATGCCCTGCACGCCCTCGATCTGAGCCTGTCCGCCAAGGACGCCCTCGGTACCGACGTCGCGAGCAACCCGAGTTACCTCTGTTGCAAAAGTGCGCAGTTGGTCCACCATGGTGTTGATCGTCTGTTGAAGTTGCAATATCTCACCGCGAGCTGGTCGTTCGATCTTACGGCTGAGGTCTCCTTGAGCTACTGCGGTGGTGACGACTGCGATTTCTCGAACTTGGTCGGTCAAGTTCTCAGCCATGATGTTCACTGCTGCAAATTAGTACAGAGGTTTTGCCTAACGCCTCACTTCCACAACGAACCGTTCTCAGTCAACTCCGCCCATATGCCAGAGACACCAGGAAGCACGGCTTGACCACCCAGTCGCCCCTCTGTGCCGACCTCTCTTGCCAGGTGCGTGACCTGACTGGCAAAGTCTTGAAGCTGGTCCACCATCTTGTTGATTGTACGCTTGAAGGTCGCTATCTCCGGATCGTTCTCGCGCGCATGTAGAAGGACTTTCTTGCTGAGGTCTCCGTTGGCAACAGCTGTGACAATACTGCCAATTTCTCGCAGAGCTTTCTGAAAGGCGAGGTTGGCCTGCTGGTGCTTCGAGAGCTCGCGCTTTAGGAGTCCTATATCCTCGACGCCATGCTCTATACTCTCGACGGCCTTCTCTGTATCCTGTTTGTTCCGGTGGAGTTGAGTGGTGAGACTCTCAATGTCCTCCTTCTGACTTTTGATCTGCTCCGCTTGCTTGTTGACGTGATCTCGGAGGTAGTCAAGCTGCTCATCCGTGAGCTGAGTCGTTTGCGATGCTCTTTCACCATTGTTAGTGTCTCTTGTTGCCAAGAAGTTCGTTACCCAGTTCGTCCGCTGGTCCTTTGTTGAGGCTGCTCTTTGACGTGGGGAAGGTGGCAATCCTTTCCTTGGAGTTTGGGGCGCTGAGTGCGTCGGGAATGGAGAAGAAGTGGCCTCGCTCGGTGTTATCGGTAGCACAGCATTGACCGTGCTTGCTTTGGCTTCCAGGTACTGTATTCGAGACGCTAACGCGGATATCTCGCGCTCGAGAGTCTTCTTCTCGGCGGTGTCCGCACCAGGCAATTGTACCCTGTTCGCTTTCATTCCATTCGCCGCGATCTGGCCGGTGAAGCTTTCCTCTGAGAGAGGACTATACTGCTTGGCGAGGTTCGACAGGACCGCGGCCAGGGCCACCGAGGTTTCTTCGTGCGGCATCGTGACAAGTGAAGGTGTGAGTCTGTCTAGTGGAACATCGAGAGAAGGTGGTAGGAAGGGATGTGGGGTTGGCTGTCGCAGCTGCGGCGGCCGGTCAAGGAGCGGTAGGGAACAGCGGTCGAAGTAGCGATCGATGGCCGTCCGGGAAGATCAAAGGGAAAGGAGCGATAGAAGGTAGTAGGTAACGCAGGAGTCGTCGATGCGAGCCGGTGTGAGTGAGGCTGGCCCGGGTCCTCAGAGTCAAGGGCTTCTGTAGGAACGAAGGTTGCGCGGTAGGCGGATAACGATTGGGCGCTCGCCTGACCTGGGCCGAGTCGACACCGTCTGCTGTTTCCTGTGCCGGCAGACAACCAACAGCGGAATGTCGAAGGTCAAGCGGTCTCGTGGATGAGAGGGAGGTAGGGGAATGGCCACAAGTCGAGCGTCGCCACCCAAGTACTACCGAGCCTGTACCCAGGTGTCGAAGCTGAGGTACCTGTATCTTCCGAACAAGGGGAGAGATGCAGCGGGAGCACGCCTGTCGAGAAACGGCAGGGAGCTAGTTGGGCACTTGTGTCGATGCTAAACCGCATTCTTTTGCGTAGCGGACCGACTAACTAACTTATCGAGCGCGGTGGCCTTTTCGGGGCAGGAGCTTAGGCCTCGGCACTCTCTCTCAATATCTCACCATCTCACCAGCTGTCACTCGAGATCGACTGCGAAGAAGACAGAGCTGCCGCGTCTCTGACGTGTTGCAGAGACTTCGGCTTGGGTCGAGCTGGCACAGTGCCGCTACTGATGGAGCGAACGCTGTGCAACTACATGGCAGCATCACCAGCAAACCCCTCTGGACACGTGGAATCTCCATTGTCGTGCCTCATGCTCGCTCTTGGGATGAGACCCTCCCGCGGCCTTGGCTCCCTGGGTCCGCCGCGTAGCAGAGACACAGGCGCCGTGCGGCTGATACGGTTGGCTTTTGCGGAGACGAGCACGGTTGAGGGTGCGGCTGATACGTTACGTTTCACGTTTCTGACGATCAAGGAGCTCGGACCTGCCCTTCCGCTACAATTGCTGTCGCCGCAGCACGGGCGCGTCACAATAGGGGGCTCCGCGTGCATGGCCGCTGAAGATCAAGCAGCGCATCCGCAGCCACCACGCAAGCCGCCAGGTCTCAAAGCACGTAGGAGAGAGTCATGTGCTGTCTTCCGTGGTAGGGCCACACGCGCCAGACACAAGAGAGAGACTGGCAGGAGCTCTCCCAAACCGCCGCGTGTCTCGTCCGGAGCAAACGCTTTCAACGTAAACGTATATTCCGGGCTCGTCAACCGCTGCACCTTCGCCGTCCCATCCCCCGTCCAAGCTGGCACTTGACTGTTGTTGTTTCCGTCTCGCGGCCTGAAACAAAGCAGGAGACATGCTAGCCACGTCGATCTCTGTCGTGTGTTTCGACTGTGTCAGCCGAGCTTCCGTTCCTGATATGTTGGCAACAACGAGACGTCGATCACCGCAACACCGCTACGGAGTGCATACCGCCGTTTCTCCATCGCATCGCAAACCGAATTGGGTTTTGAAGCACTTGACATCGTTTGGCGCGCTAGTGCGAAATCACAATCCGGGGGGGTGCCCTTGTCACTACTGCCGGCGGGAAGTTCCCTGACCCTTTCTCCAGCGCCTCTATACGAGTCCGCCGGACCCATTACCACACTCAGAGTCGGAATCTCCCTCCTCATCATGGTGTGCGCCGCTCGAGCGAAGTAGGGAAACGGTACGGCGCAGTGTGCATCTGGCACTCCATGACACTACGCTGTACTTGGGCCGGTGGCCACGCTGCTGAGAGAGGGAGGATTAGTAGACCTGAGGCAGACGACTTGATCAGTTCTATCCGTCGAACTATTCGTCCATGGGCGCTGGAGTGATCTTGCAACGCCTTGTGGGAAGTTGAGCACGCTTGAGCATTGTTGCGCCGAGCTTTTCTACACGGGAGCGAAACAAACAGTCCTTCGGTTCCAAGCACGCTTCGCACCTCACTTTCGCACTTCCAGAATCTGCGCGTCCATCTTGTCGTCCTAAGCCGCCTTGCGCTCTTATTCGAGAGACGTCCTGTGCGGATTCTATTCTCTGTGGGTTGTTCTGCTGTCAAAGAGGCCCTCGAGAGATCCCGACAACAGGGGCTTTGGCGTCATGGACCTTTTTGCAGGTCGTGCTGGGCTCGCCTTGCCGCCGCGGATGATGGTGTGCGTCGGAGCTCCGGCGTCGTATCTTTCTGAAAACCATTCCTTCGTCACGTCTTGTTGTGCAGTCCAACAGACTCGCGTGTTTCATCTTCCCTGAGCAGCTCAGTGCAGCGTGTGGAGCCCAACGTGCGGAAACCAGGACCGTGTGCCGCTGCTACGAGACGAGCACGGCCCAGAGTTTCGCGGTTGCTTCCTGCTCGACGCTTGGCCTACCAACTCCCAGGCGTTCGTCAAAGTACCGCTGGCCAATGTCGAGGCCCCATTGACTATGCGCTCCAAAGCCTCCCTCTAAGCCGAAGTACTGGACCTGTGCGATTCATCACTTCGATCGCCCCTGCTGCTTTGCTTCTTGCGCTTCTTGCGCTGCTCCTGCCGTAGCGAGAAACAGCTGCTGACCCGCGGCGTCTGGCGCTGCTGAAAGCCCGGGGAAGGCTAGCGCCACGTCCGTCGCGCTTCGCACCTACCTCAGGTCTGCTTCGTCCTCCCCGGCGGAAGCTCGTGGGATGCTGTGTTGGAGCCCGAGCGGCGACGGCTGCACGAGGAGTGGCGGAACGATCGTCGTCGTCACTAGAGTTTGTAGAACGCACATGTAGCAGAGAATCCTGAAGTCGTATTGGCAGCGAATCTTTGACGTTTGGTGTATCAGCGGAATGGGACGTACTGCAGACAACGATCGCCCCTTTTTCGCACGTTCGCGTCTCTCTTGCAACGCGTCGTTGTCGTGGTCGGCCACTTGCGTGACGCCGTCGCTTGCTGTGGGATGTGGCGGTAAAATTCCTCAGAGCTTGAGTGGCTAGGCAAGAGACGCTCGCAGATCGTGAGACGTATGGAGATGGTCACACAGGGCACCGACGACATGGGTGTTGGGGGTTTGGTCTCAGCTACTCAGGACTCCTCCCGTTGTTCGAGCGTCTCACCCCCTCCAATCTGCCTACGCTCACGCCCCTGCACCTGGCCCTCCTCCTCCTCCTCCTCCTCCTCCTGCTGCAGCTGCAGCTGGGCCTCCTCCGCGTACGGCGGTGGCGCCAACTCCTGCTCCACTCCCTCAACCCAAACCTTCGCCAGCTCCTCCTCAATCTGCAGCCTCCGCGCCTTCCACTCCTCGACCCGCGCCAGCCGCTCCCGCAGCTCCTGCAGCTCCTTCTCGACCGACGACTTCTCGCTCTCGGTGCCGATGCGTTGGAAGCTCCACTGCTCGGGCGTGTCGAGGCCGAGGGTCAGCGTGAAGGAGTGGTAGCGTTTGAGGGAGGCGCGCGTCGAAATGGTTATCAGCGCTGAGGGGGGGCGGTGGCCGTTAGCGTGGTGCGTGCTGTGGTGCTGTTGCGTGATGGAGGATGTCGTCGAGGGAAAGAGGGAGAGGGGACGGAGGGGGGGAAGAGGTTACTCACTGATGCCCTTGGCTTTGCACCGCTCGTACAGCAGGCCCTCGACGTCGCTGCTGACCGCGCTCGTCCCCTCGTCCACAAACGCGTACCGCGGCTCGTGGTACAGCAGCCGCGCAATGCCCATGCGCTGCTTCTCCCCGCCCGACAGCACGTCCTTCCACTCCTTGCGCGTGTCCCAGCCGCCCTCGCGGTCCGGCAGGTAGCCCAGCCGCGCCTCCTCCAGCACACCGCCGAGCTCGTGGTCGCGCCGGCCCGCCGCCCGCATGTCGACTTCCGTGTGCGGGTAGATGACCTGGTCGCGCAGCGTCCCCGTCGACAGGTACGGCCGCTGCGGCAGGAACATGATGCCGTCGGTGCCGATGCTGCGCGGCCGGCTGACCAGCCCGAGGTACGTGGGCCACAGGCCTGCCGCAATGCGCGCCACCGCGCTCTTGCCGACGCCGTTGGGGCCAGAGATCAGCAGGTGCTCGCCGCTGTGCACGACCACGCCCAGCGACTCGACCAGCTCGTCGCCGCCGAGCGGCCACAGCGCCGGTGCGACTACGGGAACGCCTTCGAGCCGCAGCCCGTCGAAGCCCTTGTGCACGGTGCCCTGCACGTCGGCGAGCGAGTACAGCGCCGCGTGCTGGCCGCGCGGCGGGTAGTAGGCGCCCGCGTGCACGCGGTGCAGTGTTGAGATCAGCGTGTACACGCGCGACGTGTAGCCCGCCAGCTCGGACAGGTCTTTTAGCGAGTACATCATACGGCCACCGGCGTCGGCGAGTGAGAGCATCAGCCGCTTGTTTGTGATGAACTCCTTCATGCGGCCTTCTGCGCGACCGGGCAATTTCCCATTACTTCGAGCGTGTTCAAGGGCAGCAGCGGAGGAGGAGGAGGTGGCGATGAGTTCGGAAGCGCCGCCAAGCCCGCCCCAGACGGGTAGGAAGACGGGGAGGGAGGTGATGAGGTAGCCGAAAGCGGACCAGGAGTATTTCACGATGAAATCTTCGAGCATGTTGTAGCGGATCTTGAGGCTGTAGATGCCCTCCATCCAGTTCCGCAGGTCCTTGAACCCCTTGTCGAGCCAGATCTTCTCCATGGCGTCCCCGCCGTAGAACGCCACTTCTTCCGCATTGGCGATCAGGCGGGCGTGCAGGCCGCGGAACTCGCCTTCCCGCCTGCCTTCTACGGCTTTTAACTTGCCGAAAGGCGGAGAGAGACGGCGCAGGAGCGTTGCTGTGAGGAAGTAGTTTGCTAGAAGGCCGGACAGCGCGAGTGGGCCGAGTGAGCGGTAGAGCTGGTAGTTGAACACCAGCAGATCGACGAAAGGCTTGCCTAACGAGCTGTATAAGCTCGCCGCACTCGCGCAGAAGAGCGTCAAGTCCTGCGTGATGAACTGATCCGCACCCTGACCCACGCCCCCATCCAGATTCGAGAGCTTGTAATAGTCCAGACTATCGTTCAAGTATAAGTCATGAATATAGCGCGTCAAGCGCGTGCGGAAAGCGATGGAGACCTTCGACTGCAAGAACTTGATCATAGCGTTGGTATACGACGCGAAGGCGCCGATGCCGCACCATTTCGCGATGCCCCACATGAATGCGCGCCCGTTGCCGCCGACAAGGTCGCGCACGATCTCGCCGTCCAGCCGGGCGACAACTAGCGAGAGGTAGGTGCGCAGCAGCAGAAAGACGCCGTGCGACAGCAGCAGGCCGGTCTCTTTGCTGCTCCAGCGCGGGATCATGATGGTCAGCAGGCTCATAAACTGGTGCAGAAAAGCCAGGTTCAGGCCGGGCTTGGTCTGCGGGGGAGGGACTTGCGGCGTCACACCGTCACTCAGACCGGCTGCTCGTGGCGGCTGCAGGAAGAGCCGTCGGTGCGCGTCGAAGGTGGTGGGCTTAGTCGGGTAGATCGTGACTTTTGACGTCGAGCCCTTGTAGGGGACGAAGATTGTGCGTGAGCCGTCTTTGCCTCTGAGACCCGAGTTCCGACGTAGCAGCCGCCTGCCGGTCTCTTTCTCTGCTCGACGCTTGTTCCACCATTTGTTGCCTCCGTAGCCGCCGACGATGATCGAGAGGGCGAGGGTTGCGACGGCTAGGAGCCTTGTCAAGCGGGACGTAGACTTTATTCGAGACCGCAGAATCTCGATGTAGTATCGGTAGAGGACGAGAATAGGGTCGTTGGAGGTTCGTAAAGTGGATTGGACTGCCATGGTGTCATGAATGGGCTCGAGATGGTGATGATAAGCGATGCCACATCTAACAATTGATGTTAAGGGACTTGTGCGTCATGCCACTTCATCAGTCCAGACCATAAAGAAGCATCTCTGGCCGGATACTCATGAATGGAGGAGTGATGATTCTGCAGAAGTAACAGCGCTGTGGAGGAAGGATGCAAACAGTGCTTGACCCCCAAGCTTGTGATCGCGGTTCGCCAACATGTGAATGCAGCCGCGGCTTCCCCGGGACATCGACACGGCCCGACCCCGGACGGTTTAAGACGACCGCATGTCTGACAATCACGAAACATTTTTAGAGACAGAAAAGCACTGCTGCCTCGTTTGGAAGTCGAGAGCTCAGAAACGCGAGAGCTACCATGACTTGGCTATACAAAAAGCCAAGGGATCTACTACCACCATAGTGGGAACTTCCGACGACTAATCTCAGGCTTGTTTTGTCCAGCAAACTTAGCTATCCTGTATACAAAGCAATTGGTTATGGTAGGTACATCACCTCATGCCGTGGCTCGGTAAAGGAAACACATCACCGTCCCCGCTACACGAATGGTAGGTAGCACATAGCACAAACAAGTCGCCTTACCCAGCACGTGGAGAGCTTCCTCAACCGCGTCAGTCACGAAACGCTCGAAAAGCCAAAAAGCTGAGGGGCCCGAGGAAACCACGCCGTAGCAGGAAACGTGAACTGAATCTCGGTGAGTTCTTGTCTAGCTGGTGATTCAGGTCATAATTTTGATATATGTAGTAAAGAAGTATAGTTGGCATCCACCATCCCTCTTGCCACTACAAATGAGACATCCATTTGAGTGTTTGCCCACTGATCCTAACCCCTCCAAGAGTAGCAATGGTCTTTGCGTCTGCGCACGCTGACAAGGCCCTGTTCTTGTTCGGCATGCAATAAGGTACATCTTAGGAGGTTCGTGCGGTTCGATCCACAAGACGCGCGAAGTGACGAGGGAAGTCACGTGTTGTGAATTAGAGTGGGGTGGTGCAGAGGAGGGGACACTGCCCGACGCAGCTGAGTTATAGGAGGATGTGAGAACCGTGAGAGTAGCAACGAGTGCATGTATTGCTTTGCAATAGCTAGGGTTGAATAGGTGGTGGTCATCAGCAGCGGGGGCGGCGTGAGTGGGAACTGGTATGGGTAGTAGAACGGGGAGAACATGGGCTGAACTCGCAAGAAAGGGTTCCAAGAACAAGTCTGGGACCTGTCTATTGCGCGCAGGTTGGACGTTGACTAGAGTTTTTACGAGTGTGTGCTCCTCCTCTTCGTCGACGCCGATTTCCTCAACACAGCGCCGACGACCTGTATCCTTCCCACATCGGTATAGGCACCCCTCGCCACATCCTCCGCCCACATGTCCGGGTGAATGATCCTATACTCCATCAGCTCCGCGTTCTTCATCCCCTTCATCTGCTCGAGGAAAGGGTCGTGGCCCGGTCTCTGATACGCGATGGGTACGCCGGTATAAATGATGAGCAGGCCGTCCTTCGCCAGCCTCTCGATCCCTTCCTCGACAATGCGTAGCGGAAGGGCGAGACCTTGCTGCGCACCGCCGGCGGCATAGATAGGCACTTTCTCGTCCTCGGAAGAGGCGATATAGGGAGGGTTGCTGACGATGACGTCGATGTCGCCTAGCTGGTCTACAGCAGCGTAGAGGTCTGACTCGAGGAATTCGACCCTCCCGCCCGCCAGTGCGGCGTTGACGGGTCCGAGTTGAAGAGCCTTCGGGTTCAGGTCTAGGCCGACGACGTTGCTGTTGGGATGGGCACGCGACATGTGGATTGCTCCGGCGCCGGAGCCACAACATACGTCGATGATTCTTCTCGGGCGTGTGCTTGACAAGTGTCTGTTCGCCCGGTTTAAAAAGTCAAGGAAGAAATAGGTGTCTGGTCCGAAGAACACGGCGTCGTCGGCCTTTGTCGGGTGCGCGGAGTGGACGTAGTAGAGACTGTTCTGCTCGTCCGTCTCGCCATTGCTGATGTGCGGCAGGTAGAGATTCGAGAAGCGGAAGTCGGACTTGAAGGATCCATCTTTGAATTCCCGGATGATGGTGGACGTCTCTTGTGATTCTCGGAGAACGGCGGCGGATAACAGCTTGGTGAGAATCTCTCTGAGAGATCGCAATCAGACAAGACAGAGAGGGCGCTGTGGAGGCAGGACGTACTTCTTGGCTGGTAAGCTCCAACCGAAGAAGTCCTCCAGAGTTGTGCTCCACCGTGTGGTTGCGGATGAGTTCCTCTTGTCCACGACTCTTGTCTGTGACTCCGGGGTCGGACAGACGAAGGTGTAGTTCTGGTCGGCCAGGTAGCTTGCTAAGCTGAGGAATGCGGGATGTACGTCTGCCATTACGGGAGATGTGCAAGCTCCAGAGCCGTGGTCGTTGTTGAACCTAACATACGGTACCTCGATCACCGAATCCTCAAGCCCCCGAATCCCGTTGACTGTGTTCCTGGGCGTGACGGTTGACGGACAGGGCTGTGGTCTCGGTCTATGCTGGTGCCCGTGTTTCACAAGGACCGAGACTCGAGACGCGCCTGAATTGCGGGGAAGAACTGGGGTGTGGCACTCTGGGCTGTGCATTACTCAAACGTGACCTCATGACTGGCATCCCAGAGACGGCACATCAGCAAGGCGAGGGAATCATGCAGAATCCACTCAATTCAGGGCTAAGGCCCAGATCAACGACGAGCTTCGTCTGCCCTGCTCCACCGTGTTCGCCGCCGCCTTGCCTCCAGCTTCCCCTATGGCCCCCCGTCCCGCGTCGACGTAGACATCGATCTTGTCGCTACCTGTGTCTGTAGCTTGCCTTGCATCGACATGTCGCTTCTCTTGCAGACTCTCCTCCTCGTCGTGCTCGCTTTCGCAGCTGTAAGGGCTTGCGAGGCGGTGGCACGACTCTTCGCCAGAAGCAGAGCCCGGAGACGGCTAGATGTCGAGTCTCCGTCCAGCCCTGCAATCAAGCCCACCATCGACGAGAAGGACTCGGCAGCTCAGGCCGTACCTGCGTTAGAGCAGGACAATGCTCAGCTCGAAGAGATGCAATTGCACAAGGATCTGTACTTCAAGCTGCAGAACCTCGAGCAGTATCCAGGGATCCTACCACAATCATGGGATCTTTTGATCTCCCTCCTCTCCGAGACCGTAGCCGACGCTCAGAAGCAGCCCAATTCGGGTATCCTGTCTCTTTCAAACTACACGCGAGAGAGTCTGGCAATGTTCCTTCAAGCCGAGAATGACAAGACAACTCAGCAATGGGAACAGTACTTGGCACGGAGAAAAGCAGGATCTCCCAAGGAGATGTTTGGCGACAGGAAGGAAGCAGAGTGGTGGCTCAAGCAGGCAGCGCCAGTGAAATACGTTGATGGTGCTTGGTTGGGCCACA
>NAJN01000147.1:0-34279 GCA_005059845.1 Cryomyces minteri
ATCGTGCGACCTGGAGGGGTTGCTCTTCTTGCATGCGTTGCCGGTCGGCTGCGATATCCCATAGATGTGGTGGTGCTAGCCCGGTGTCTGATTCCTAAGGATTGTGTGTTAGCGAGCATGGCAACGAGGTAGTTGCACCGTGGCATGGTGCAGTAAGATGGTGTATACCTTCACGCCTGAATGGATCGAGTTAGCTTGTCTTCTTCGCCTCTACGTGTACTTGATGAACCAACCAATCTTCTCGTTCACACTCGTCTGCTTGTCCTTGATCTCCTTCTCGAGCTTCTTCAGAGCTGCGGCGTATGGTGCAGCGCCGTACGTCTTCAGCACTTGAATGTCCCTGGCATCGTGTCAGAGACGCTGCAACCGATGAGAAGCACCCTCTTGGTGTCTCACTCGTCAGACAAGGGCGTGATCTTCTTCTCCTCCACCTCATCGTCGGCAAACTTCTTCTGGTACTTCTCCCAGTTCTGGCCCGTGGCGCTGGGCATGACCGGCGGCGGAGCTTGAGGCAGGCAAGGGAGGGAGGGTCGTCAAGTCTAGCGTGCTGCGGATGGTGGTTGGTGTGGAGGGTTGAGGAAGACAGCGGTAGGGTGTTGGATGTGGGTGTGATGGAGATGTCGCTCAAGCGGATGGGGGATGTGGTGTGGATGTGGACGTGACGGTGATGGAGATGTCGACGGAAGCTCACAACGTCGGAGCTCACCAACAGCCAACGCCGACATGCAGCGGCGAGCTTCAACAAGCGCAGTTCGAAATCGAAATTTAGCCGCGACTTCTCACAAGTGCAACGCGTCCGAATAGCAACACATTGTAGAGCCTACCGACCACCACCACACCTACGTTTGACCTTCCATTGACGACCTACGCATACGCTCGACTACGACACCACCTCGAGCACCATGGCGCAGGTAGCCAGCAATGCGGGCAACAATGCGTTCAGGGTAGGGTCAATACAAGAGCTCTGGCAAGGAATACGAGCTGAATCGTACACAGGACAAGGAGAAGCCAACGGCAGTGAGGACGGGAAACATAGTGGCAGCAAGAGGTAAGACTGTCGAAAACAATGCGACGAGAGTTGGAGCTGACACAGCCTGTACAGCCGTAGCAGATGCCATAAGAACAGTATGTCGCTGACCGGTCGGCCAGAAGAAGAGAGTATCTGACACTGGTCCTACAGTCATTAGGTCCGAGAGGAATGGACAAAATGGTAAAGACATCCACACCATCTAAGTCGGACAAGCGCTGATAGCTTCAGATACAAACAGGCAAAGGCGAGACAATCATTGTAAGACGCAGCACGGGCGATCTCTAAGAGCCTAAAGCCTTGTTGCTAAACCATCGCGCAGACGAACGACGGCAACACCATGCTCAAGGACATGGCTGTGATGCACCCAGCAGCGAGGATGCTCGTCGACCTAGCCAACGCCCAAGACATAGAAGCCGGTGACGGTACGACGTCGGTCGTGGTGATAGCAGGGAGCCTCCTCGGTGCGGCAGAGAAGCTATTAGCAAAAGGCATACATCCGACAGTCATCTCCGAAGCCTTCCAACGCGCCGCCTCCGCCGCAGTCGAGACCCTCCACTCCATCTCCCACCCCATTAACCTCTCCGACCGCGCCGCCCTCCTCCGCGCTGCGACAACCTCTCTATCCTCGAAAATCGTCTCCCAGAACACCACGCTCGGTCCCATGGCTGTGGATGCTGTGCTGCGAACGATCAACCTGTCCACTGCAGACAATGTGGATCTCAAGAACATCAGGATATTGAAGAAGGTGGGCGGGACCATCGACGATAGCGAGATGGTCGACGGCCTTGTCCTCTCGCAGCAGGTTGTGAAGTCCGGTGGTGGACCAGCGAGGATGGAGAAGGCGCGGATAGGACTGATACAGTTCCAGCTAAGTCCACCGAAGCCTGACGTACGTTTTGATGTCAACCCGACCGTACCCTGTGTCACACTAACGACTTTGCGTTGTATAGATGGAGAATCAGATCGTAGTCAACGACTACCGCCAAATGGACAAGATCCTCAAGGAGGAGCGCACCTACCTGCTCAACATGGTAAAGAAGATCAAAAAGGCAAAGTGCAACGTCCTCTTCATTCAAAAGTCCATCCTGCGCGACGCTGTCAACGACCTGTCCCTGCACTTCCTGGCCAAGCTCGGCATCCTCGTGGTCAAGGATATCGAGCGCGACGAGGTCGAGTTCATCTGCAAGAGCACCGGCTGCAAGCCCATGGCGGATATCGACAGCTTCACCGAGGACAAGCTCGGCACCGCCGACCTGATCGAGGAGGTCCAGGCGTCGGGCGCGCGCTACGTCAAAGTGACGGGCGTCAAGACCGCTGCGGCCGTCAAGACCGTCAGCATCGTGTGCCGCGGCGCCAACGCCCTGATCCTCGACGAGGCCGAGCGCTCCCTGCACGACGCCATGTGCGTGATTCGGTGCCTGGTGAAGCTGCGCGCGCTGCTGCCCGGCGGCGGCGCGCCCGAGATCGAGATCGCGCAGGCCCTCTCGACGCAGGCGCGCTCCCTCGCAGGCACCGAGTCCATCTGCTGGAAGGCCTTCGCCGACGCCATGGAGGTTATTCCCGTCACGCTGGCGGAGAACGCCGGGCTCAACTCCATCAAGGTCGTCACGGCGCTGCGGCACCGGCACGCGCAGGGCGAGAAGCACGCCGGCATCAGCATCAAGCGCGGCGGCGTCACGGACGACATCGGCGCCGAGGGTGTCATGCAGCCGCTGTTGGTCAGCACGAGCGCCGTCGAGCTGGCCGCCGAGGCAGTCAAGCTGATTCTGAGGATCGACGACGTTTGCTTGGCGAGGTAGAAGAGGGGTGTTGCGTATGTAAAGAGGTGAAGAGATGGGCGGGGTGCGACAACTTATTTACCCCTGCTCTGCTACAGAAGAAGATAGCTCGACTGCTCCTCCCGCCTCGGAGACGAGTTCTTGTGGCCATGTGACCTTTCGCCAAGAGCGCAATAGCAGAAAACCCCCCCATATGCGTATGCCATTGAAGGAAACGAAACCCACGCAACGCTGTTTTTGGCGCGCAGATCGGTTCCTACGTTGCAGCACTTCGTCCCCCCCAAAACCCCGATTCCCCGCTCTTATATTTACCGCCCCAATCGCCTGCGCCAGCTTGGGTTTGGGTATTCTCCTGCATTGATACAGCAGTCAGGGACGTGAACCCCACTGTCGGAAAAACGTTTAAGTGTGCTACGAGTGAGTTGGAGCTGCGTCTATACCGCCTTTCTAAGAACTGTTTCTGAGAACTGTGCCTGCCCAAGGTGTGGCTGTAACCCAGAACTGCGTGGACCGTCGATATATCTGCACACCTCTCTGCTTCGCCCGAGCGGTCTAGCGTGTTGGATGGCTGTTTCCCTGTTCTGCTTGCTGTGCTCTCCCCAATGGAGCTGCGCACTACCTCGCCTTCTCCTTCTCCACTCTACCGTTCTCCACTCTCCCATCCCCGCCTTTGTCCGCCTTCGCCCTCACCATCCCATCGCCACCCTGCGCTTCCCCCGCCCGTCTCTCCGCAGGTATCCGCACGCTCGTCTCCCATCCATAGAGCGCGCCGCTGCCGAACACGAGGGCCGCGCCGACCAGCATGGCCGGCGGAAAGCGGTGGCCGAACAGCGCGGCGCTGAGCAGGAAGCTGACGAGCTTGCGGACGTTCAGCACGATCGTCACCGTCACCGCCGAGCTGCGCGCCGACAGCGCGTTGACGCCGCTGATGCACGCCAGCTGCGTCAGCGCGTTCAGCGCGAGGTACAGCAGCCCGGCGGGGGCGGTGCCGAGCAGCGTGCGCACGGGCGTGGGGAGGAGGGGCGAGCGCGTCGAGATGGACGTCGCGGCGGTCGCGCCGCTGAAGGAGTCGTGCAGGCCGAGCTGCAGGTGCAGAGGCGGCGTCGCGGCGAGGCGGACGTATTGACGGCGCAGGGTCGGCGCGAGGGGCAGGAAGAGCGGGAGGGAGAGGAAGTGGCTGTAGAAGAGGTTCTCGAGCCACGAGGCGCGGTACAGGCTGTAGGTGTCTTGCACGTAGATGCCCATGTAGGCAGAGAGGAGCTGGGCGATCAGGAGAACCAGGAGGCCTTGTACGAAGTCGGTCGTTGAGGTGGTGGGGGACGACGAGGCGGATGCGGTGGGGGAGAGGTCTGCGCCCTGGTGCTGAGGTGTCAGTAAATACTGGATAAGGACTTGCCTGGGAAGGGAAGAGGAGTGGAAGGGGAGAGGAGCAAGAGGGTAGAGACGTACTTTTGATGATGCATCCGCCCATGCGCTCACGCCTACGCCGATGGTGAGGAGCGCGACGCTGACGACTTGGAGGGCTGAGTAGCGCCGGCCTTGGAGGGCGCCTGCTGCCATTGTAGTGACGGAGCCGAAACTACGGAGGATGCTGCTCTTCGTGTCAGCTCTGATAACATCACCACGCAATTCCTCAGGTACTGAAGACGTAGAGAGCATCCACTCACATGTGCACGGGGACGGAGATGTTGAAAGCGAACGCCCAGTTGTTGAGCATGTTGATGCCCCAGAACATGGCGGCGATGAAAGCCCATCTCTTGATGGGCACGACTGGGAGCTTGAGACCGAAGCCGGAGGTGTTCTTGCCGAAGGAGGCTTGTGACGGATAGGCGGCTACTGCTGCGAAGAGGAACTGGAAGAATGTGATGAGGAGACCTTCGGTGCATGTCAGCCGGGAATGGTGTTTTGAGATGCTGTAGCACAGTCGTACCGCTGTCCGGTTCATTCCTGGTACGTCGTTGTCAGCCTATCCTCTTTGCCCGTGGAGAAATTGGCGTGTGCGTACTTCACGATGGCTTCGAGAGCAAACACCTGCAGTCGTGTCAACTATCATTCTGTCAATCCTGATGGTAAAGACGAACTTACATTCGAGCAGCAACCACCGAAGATCAGACCGATCATGCCCAGAGAAGCCGCTGCTGCCATGTTGGCCTGTCCTCTGCAACTTTGTTGATCTCAAAAACGGAGAAAATGTGACTGTACGCGGTTGAACTTGCCCTGGCCTTTATCAGTGTCAAGCTCGTATGATCAGGGAAAGGGTTCACCTCGAGAGATGCAAGGGAGATGATGGGTTGTTGAAGGAAATCGGTGTAGCCATTTTCAAAACTCGCCATACAGTAAACGACAACGTGAGCGACCACGAGGAGCGGCAGAACTTGGTGGGCGTCGTGAGAAAATTGGCTTCACAAGAAGTCCTAACGCGAGAAACGGGTTACAGCCCTCTCAAGGACAATCTTTCTCTGCACACAAATACAATGAGGACAGCGTCCTGTGAGGCTGAAGAAACGTTGAGGACCACGGGCTCGCTGAATGCTGGACGTACGAAGAAGCGAACAGATCTCACCGAAGGGAAAGTGAGCGAGGAGCGCCAGCTCTCATCGAACATCAATTCCAAGACTCGTGGGCTATCAGAGACTACTTCAGGGTGTTTCGAGAGCGTTGTTGCATTTGAAAACGCTCGTTCTGGAGAAAAAGTTGCGGGTGTTCCTTGCGGCGCGGGCCTCTCCTGAGGCTGAAGATCTGGAACACCGCTGTGACAATCGAAGGCGCTTAATATTTAGGTGAGTAACGTAGATTCACACAAGCCTATCACAGCGTCTTATGGTGGACTCTCGAGTCTTTCCCTCAAGCCAGCAGGGCACAACATCACTCTTGTCACGCAGTTGTAGACCGGCAAGGATATTAGTTTCATCTTTAGTTAGTCTTTCGCTACATTGATGCCAACAGGCCCCGCAGCTTCTCTCAGAGCTGGTACTCTCCCCGTGCGCAGCATCTCTCCCCCTCTGACGCTTGCGCGTGACCATCAGTAAAGAGACGCAACACTCTGTAGGGCGAAGAGCAACGATAATGAACTCTCCGAACGCCTGCCCAATGAGCGCCATAGCAGTGTCCCACCATGGCACAAGAGGTACCTCTACAATGCAGAGAAGACGAAGAGCTTTGGACAAGGTTAGCCGGCGGTCGTGTGACACCGAGATTGGCAGTCGACTTACATTGTTTGTGGCCGCAATAGCGATACTGTCCTCGAACGGATGCCAACTCATGTGTAGGATCTTCTTGTTGAAGTCGATTTGGTCGGCATCTGTCTCCTTCCGCATCCGCTGTTGCCCACCTTGCCCAGCTGCAGGGCTGTTGGCTCTGCTCCCTCCCTTCTTTCCACCCACTGTTGGGCTCGTCGCACTGTTCATTGGTGTCGGTATGCCCACTTTCTTCGCCTTGAATGCCGACTTGTCTGCCTGCAGAACGACCTCTGTGTCTCGACCCTCCTCTGCCGGGTATATCATAAAGTTGTTGTTGTAGCTTCCCGTCATCACGTCCTTCCCACTTCCGCTAAGCACCACCTCGAATTTATCAAAGATGCTGTCGTTTTCGTAGGTATCGCAGAGTCTAGGCCGGAGGTGTTCGTGGATCGGTATGGTCTTGAGTGGCTGACGCTCTGTTCTGACATCCCAGATCTTCACAGTTAGGTAGTCTCGGGAGACTATGTGCTGCCCATCGTGGGAGAACCGGACGTCAGAGATCGAGGAGATGATCTCGGAGAAGAAGGAGCGAGATGAAGGGTCTTCCTCCTGTTCGTATTCTATAGCGACCTGACATTAGCCATTACTCATTGACAGACGAAAAAGAAAAGAGTGCGACGTACGCTTTGCATGAACGTCGCACAGCGCGCTGTCTCTCATATCGGCGAGCTTAATGGTTCCCTTCGAGCTGGCGTACATGAAGATGTTGCAGTGCTGTGGGTGGAACTCCGCCGCCGTAATGACCTCTGTGAGCTCCTCCATGTTCGCTGGCTTGATGTCGACAATGTTGAAACTCGTGTCCTGGATGTTGAGGTTCCAAAGGTTTATCCGAAGGTCGTCGCTGCTAATGAAGGTCTCTCCATCACTGTTCACAGATATGCTGTTGATGTGATATGCGTGTGCATTAGCGTAGGTTTTGCGCGGCACTGCAGCCACAACGGTATCGTGATGAGTGAGCCGTGGGAGCTTGAGGTCTGCCGCGCTGCGAAAGTGCACGTTTGGAGTCCGAACGGCACCCCCTCCAACCGCACCACCGGCTCCGCCTGGGGTGAGCTCATGCGACAGGTTGTTCTCCGCTACCACCTTCAAAGACTTCTCGAACACCTTCCAAAGCTTGATTGTCTTGTCATTGGTGGAGAGGAGATAATGGGAAGCATTCTGTCTCCGGCACCATTTGATCTTGTTGATCTTTTCCTCTATCTCGAGCGACTTGAGATAGTCAAATTCAGGTTCATGCGATTGAAACTCCGTGTGAAACTTATATTCACATGTTTTTTTCTGCAACACATCAGCCTGTGAGACACAACGAGGTCGAGTTTCGCGCAATGTGACACTTACCGTCTCATTCCTTTCGAACAGGACCACTCGGCCACCCTTGTCACCCGTTGCTAAGTAGTTGCCTGTCTGGTCGAATTCTACGGTGGAGATAATGTCCGCTGCGGTAGGGAGGTCAGCTCTAATTTCCGTGAATGCGACAACAGTGGAAGCTGGGATCGTCGAGCCGAAACAAATATCTTCGCAGAGCCGTGGGCAGTGACTTGCCTTCTGTAATATCTTCTACATCGCCTTTATCGCCGAAGCATCTGGTTCAGTTCGTCAGCCACCGTTCACGTCATCGGCTGATATGAATGGCTTGCTGCCACCTGGCTGGATGGAAACGATTTTCTCGTGACAGGAGAAACTGTGCATCCCATGCTCGGATCCCATATTTCGCAGCAGCGTAGCGATCAATCCCTTCGCCGGACAAGAAATTGAGATCCACAAACCGCTTGAGGAAGTCGGCCATCAGATGATAGAAATGCTCCAGAGTAAGACAAAGGCCCCATCCACCGTCTTGTCATGATGAGTAGACCAGACAGCCTAAAGCTCCTTCCTGTTGCTGAAGAAAGAGAGATTAGCTTACTGTGTGAACTTCCACGTCGGAGGCTGCTGGGAGTCTCCTTCCACCATCTTTCCTTTCCACGAAGACGACTCTGAACCTCAAGCGCGCCCTGTCCGATGTTTCGCCTCCCAGCTGAATATGAATAGATGGCCGATCGATGGGGTCGCTCGAAGGCGTGATGGCGCTTGCTTTCAGAGCAAGCACGAGCACTGTGCAGGTGGTGGCAGCACCGGCAACTGGGTAGGCGTGTCAAGTCGCGCTTACTCTGCAGGCTCAGCGGCGGTGAGGAAAGAGGTCGCAGGATCGGGTGAAAGCGGTCGCAAGGCTGATCGCAGGAGGAGGACGGATTAGCAAGGTCGCAGTGGCCAGCCGGTATACAGTGGATGAGCAGGGAGATGCGCCGGAGGGGAAGGAACGTACAGGTGCTTTGCAGAAGGCGATTGTGGTGATGTAGGTACTGGTGGGGGTGAAACCGGAGAACTAAGGTAAGGTAGGGTTTGTGCTTCCTCTCTCGCGGAGAATCAGGGCTGGAGTGGCCGACACGCAACCACATCAGGTCAGGCCAGACCAGGTACAACCTCACACATATATCTTCTCACCTTGCGGTCCTCTTTCACGTCCGTGTGTGCAGTGTGTACAGGGTAAGAGAACACGGGGGCAAGTACTTGTGATTGTTGTTGCTCAATTTGTCACTTCGACCCAGCTTGCTTCGTGCTACACTGTAGCTTCGCCCATTTGGTGGTACATTTCCAGAGCATCGGCGTCTCACAATTTCATCTCAACTCAAATCGAGCCATGCATGCAAGGATCCTGCGTCCCCTAGTTTGAACTATGACTCAGCGCATTGCAGCACTAAAGAGCTACAGGGACACGATATAGGTATTGCGGGAACCTTCAAGCCGCAGGTCGATGTTGAACACGGCGCAGATACATTGTGTTGCCGTGAACGCCACAGTCGAATTGTTGCTGGAATGTCCGGGTACATATCGATAGACGGAAGCTCTTTCAGCGCACTCATGTACATTCCTAGCCGCATGAGGCTGAGACGCCGCAACTGGTGACTGCGTGGTGCTGACAATGATAAAGTCAACACGAGCACGCCATGATCACACGTCCGAAGGACGCATAATTGCTTACAATTCTATACTCGTCACGTAGCCTTGCAACTATTGTAATAAACTCTGCGCACCATGTCTTACGTACGAAGCGACTTGTCGCCCAACAAGTTCAAGGGCAGGTTTGACCAGGGCGTATGGTACTGTAAACTCTGTGCCCTCCTTGACTAGAGGAGATTGTGCTGACTAGGAATGGCGAAGTTGACTGCAAACCTCGTCTTCCTGCTATGCACTTGCAGGTAAACAAAGACAACCAGAATCACGGCCGATGGTCCTACCAATGCACTCTCATGAAAGGCGGCTAATTCCTTCCACTGGCACACCGATGCCAAGCAGCGGAGACCGCAGCTGTTCTGGTCAATTCAAGGAGCGAGTCTGGACCAATACGGAGTGTTGCGCCGAACGGGCAAAAAATGTTGAGTGAAGCCAACGTTCATCGTCATGGACATTATCTCCCACGCCACCTGCAGCAAGGGATCCACCGGCTCCCACCGAAAGAAAGATCCAAAAGACAGGGGATTTAGAAGAAAAGTCACTCTCCCCATCAACTTCTGCAGATGAAGAGCGGAAGTTGGCGCAGTGCCGTTGCTCGACGCTGCCGTCAGGAACGCTTGAGACGGCCGCCATCGTGTCAGCATATGCGTCGGCTATCAGAAAGCGGCACTTACTTTGGCAGCCATTGGAAGGCATGACTGGTCTACCTACCCCAAGCACAATATCCGGTTCAGAGCGTAGTCTTTTCGCAACACCAGCAAGTGGACCAAGCGGAGCAACGGAACGAGCGCTCTTTACACCGTCTCCGACCGATCGGGCTTTCGCTACATCTGAAACTTGAGGCGAGACGACGACTCCGCCTTCCCCCTTCCATCACGTTGTCGAGCCGGACGCTATGTTCGACCTCAACATAAGAGACGGTGTTTTTGGTTTTCTACGTCCAAACAAGATGCACGTGAACGAGGACCAGGGAAGTGCACTCGACCGCATTCTCACCAAGCACACTTCACGTGCTCACGGCTTCGCCGTGAGCCGTGGTGTCTTACGTTTGACAATGAAGGCCAGAGATGCGGAGATCAGCGAGCTCCGAGCGGCAATTGCAAGAATGAAGGCACAGGAAGATCTAGAGAGGGCTACGGGGAGGCTCAAGCGGCGGAAGAGTTCGGCCTTTGAGGATTAGAGAAGGACGTTGAATGAGTGTGTGACGGAGGGATTGGGAGACAGTGTTTAGAACCTGGGGCTGGTCACGCGTGTAGTGACAACCTGATACCCGGGTTGAGCGTTTATTCCCTTCTCAGCACAGTTTCATCACCATACCTACCTGTAGTTCCATCGAGGCGTATGATCAAGGCACAAACGCAATCGTTGATGTGCAATGCTCTCTCCCTGTGCTATAATTCAAAACGATCCAGCGCAGCCGGTGGTATGCAGTATCGCACGTTGCGAGCCCTTAGGACGTTTTCACCGCGAAGTCATCGACGTTGCATGCTGAGTGCTCTCGATTCACACAATGATCTGCTCACCTAACCCAGTCTTGAAGACCTTACTGCACGTCAGAGATCCAAACCACCCGTGTGAGGTTTGCACGACTACTGACCTGAATTCTTGGTCAACCGAGCGGTGAAGAGTCTACACCGTCTGATTACCAGCTCAAAAGCATCATCCGCCCATGCCTCCATGTCGATCTTGTAAAAGGGTTGCCATTCAAAATAGCTCCAATTCTTTCGTTCTGGGACGAGACCTGGAAGGGGCCCTGTCTCTGTGGATCCAATCAACTGGCATATGTCGGTTACTTGGCTGAGACGATCGCCCACAGACGGCGCGAGCGGACCTCCAGTGAACATGACGAAATCAAGTTTGGACGTCTGTTGGAGGCCGTCTGGTTCTTGGACTAATTGCTCCAGCACTGTAGGAGGGACAAGTAGACCTCGTAAGGTGCGATGATGCCGCTCCAGAACGTGCATGATTTCGAGACAGCTTTCTCCAGTTGCTGGTCTGTCGGGTGGTGGCACAACAATGACTGAGTTGTACAGGAGTGGCAATGCCATCGCAATCATTCCTGTGGCCTGCATACACTACGATGAGTATCCGTGCAGTTACTTCTCCTCGATCGCCATTGAAAAGACCTACATGGAAAGGCGGGAAGCTCGATAAAAAGCAATCACGGTTCTCGTAATTGAAGAGTGACCAGTCCTGATTCTTCCTCCCCAGGGTCTTGGGGATTTTTCGTAGGTTGTCAATCACCGCCCAGTTGCCGTTGGTAAGTGTGATAGGTTTTGGGGCGCCTGATGGCGTCAACAGTGTCTCGGTTGAATGGAGTCAACAGAAGTCTAACCAGTAGATCCTGAGGTGTGGCATATCAACACCGGATCGTTCTCCGCTTCAGCAAAGATCTTGTCGTACGGATAATCTGCGATGTTTCCGGACAGCATCTCATCGAAGCTTGGAAGTTGAACAAGCTGTAGGTTCGGGACGAGATCTTTGATGTGCTTCCCTTTGGCAAGCAGTTCGGAGGAGCAGACGAACTTTGTGCATTTTGTCGCTTCCAAAAGCGAAAGATATCCGGAGTCGGAGTTGCGTACTGAGATGCACAGAAGCTGGACTTCTATGTCAGACTTTGACCGTCTTGTTCGTTGTAATGCTACAAGTACCTTATATCCACAGTTGATCGAGGCTAAATGAACGATCTCGTATCGAATGTCAGAGATGCCTATATACGCAACTGTCTCGAAATGATCGCTGCGGCCAAGCTGATTATGCATCCACCAAGCAGTGGCATTGACTGCGTTGGAGATGTCACGAACATTGACCGTTCGGAAGCCTTTGAAGATGTCGGAGGTTTCGAACACGAGGGCCCACGGCTTTTGAGGGTCGCTTTTTGAGACCTCGCGCAAGAGGTGAGGCAGAAGCTTCTGACCGTAAAAAGGTCGTTCGCCATTCGTGAAGACTTCACTGTCTGCCATGGTTGTTGAGCATGGTGAGAAACAACTCGGACCACAAAACTCCCGGGGTGAAGGCAAGACGCATATAGCGGTACCCGACGACAAGCTCGGCGCGCAGTGCCTGTTTCTCCATAGCCATAGCTGAACTTCGTTGCACGTCGCCGCTGTTGACGATCTTTTCAGACAGGACTATGAATGTCCGGTGTTCGGGGAATCGACTCCGCCAGCTCTGCAGGC
The DNA here is from genome assembly GCA_005059845.1 of Cryomyces minteri. Taxonomy (NCBI): domain Eukaryota; kingdom Fungi; phylum Ascomycota; class Dothideomycetes; genus Cryomyces; species Cryomyces minteri. Next base: position 12,218 of record NAJN01000147.1, read on the forward strand.
TTTTGTGACACCGTCTTCACACGGGCTCATCTCGTTGCAGAGCTGCTCGGGTGCCGTCTGTCATGCCACGAGCATCGATGATCTGGGAGTTGTGCGAGTAAGGAAGTTGTGGCCAGTTCAAGCCTTGCAATGGTCTCGAGATGAGGTACTACTGATCGTCGACTACAGGTGACTGGTCGTGGCAGCCGAGGTACTAGACTTCCGCGATGGCAACGAAGCCGGTGGTAGAAGCAGGGTGAGTTCTACTTGTCTTTTACTATTGCGTCTACTGCTTCGGACACACGAGCACATCTGCCAGATAAGACGGCTTATCGTTCCTACTGTAGGTGAGAGCCGGTAGTCAATGCAGCCCTGAAGTCTCGCTGCCACGATCGGTGCAGGTGATCTACAGTCGCGGCCTAATATCGGCCGCCATGTCGAGCGGGACACGGCTCGTCACGCCTCCACTCGAGGCCACTAGTCTAGGTCTTGAGATGTCTCCCATTGGCTTGATAGTTGCATCCAAGTACGGAACGATCTGGGGCCGGAATGTGGGCGCTTAAAGGGTCAGCTCCTCAGCCTTCTTCGGTTCTGTTGCCTACGACACGAACAACATCACTCACGACTGCGACCTCAATCCTGCCTTTGAAAGTCTGTAGGCCAAATCACGATGCCCGGACCGAACGACGGTGGGAGAAAACGTGACCGGCTCAAGCGGTTGTTTGGTTCCACTCCAGCTCGAAGCCCTTTGCCCAGTCCTTCGGCCGTCTCGAGACCTGAGCAAACATCGGGGCCATCGTTATCAACTGGACAACGGCCGAACCCATCGCCAGCTGCTAATCGACCCGCAGGGCTTTCTGTTCAACATGGAAACCCGCCATCTCCGACCACAAGAGCTATTGGATCCCCGATTTTGGCTGCTCAGCAAGGGCATCTACCTCTTGGGACTACGCTGACACCCCTAGTGACGGCGGCGCCCACAGCGTCTGGTCAACAAGGAAATTCAAGTGCACCAAGCACGCCGACGTTCCACCTCACGACAGTACCTGCAACATCCGCGCCATTAGGAAACGTCGTTGCTCCAACCACGCCGGTTCTGTCTGCTCCACAAACACAGACCGTTGCGGTCAGAGACCTTTGGAAGGAAGCTCTCGATACGCTGTCAGAAAAGGACAAGACTGTGATTCTGCAACACGTCTCAGTAATGTCGACTAGCTCAAACTCAACCCTGGACACCTTGGAGCAGTTGTGTATCTACGCCAGGCAGAAACAGAATGAATGCGAAAAAAACCTATGGACCTTTGACTTCTGTGGTCGCACAATAGTACTACGTGATGTAGCGGAGAAAATCGTTCTTGTGGTTAGCAAGTTCAAGGACGTCGGGGATGTCGTAGCCAATGTCGACCCAATCCACGTTGGATTGCCCTGGGCGGGTATCAGGGTCTTGCTCCAGGTATACTTCTGACTCTCCGATTACTCGGCCGAGGAAGTTGGGACTGACTGAGAACAGACGGCTGTAGCAGACAGGGAGCAAATGGGGGCCCTGCTGATTGGCATCGAGGCGGTATCTCATCTTATCAGTCGATGCAAGGTGTACGAAATTTTGTATCTTCACGACAGGCATTCGGGACAGGCTCTGAGTAATCTGGAGTCAGCACTACTCAAGCTGTATGCTGCCATGTTGCGCTTCATTGCCAGCGCACACCGGTTATACGACAGGAACTCGGGCGCCCGTACCCTCCATGCTCTTGCCAACCCAGATCAAGTCGTCGAGCACGTCAACAGTTGCCAAGAACTTGCGAAAGAGGTCGATACCGAAGCCACGCGCTGCGAGTACACATGTAGTTGGTCTGTCCACGAAAGACTTAAGAAATTTTTGGTCGATTTGCAGGAACCCATCGTGCGTACTGATCGCCGGGTCAAAGACTTGTGCGACAGGCTGGACAAGTCGGAGAGGTCTAGGATTCTGCTCTGGGCTTCGAGCATCCTCTATGAAGAAAACCATCTGACAGCACGAGCTGGACACACTCTCGGGACGGGCGAGTGGCTGCTACAACGTAAACAATACAACGAGTGGCGAGCGTCTAGTGCGTCGACAATCTTGTGGCTACACGGAAGTCGTAAGTACACCGTATACATCCATTCAAGGTGTGAATACTCCTGACACGCTACTTCAGCCGGAGCTGGAAAGACCAAGCTGGTGTCAAGAGTTGTCGATGATCTGCTTGATACCCTAGGAACCCATCCAACCGACGAAGCGATCGCTTATTTCTACTGCGATCGGAATCAAACTGAACGGCAGGACCCGGGGTCAATACTCAACAGTCTTGTCAGACAACTGTCAACACTGCAAGATCATAATTCAATACAGTCTCCGCTGGTTCGTTCTTATCGAGAGAAAGAGAAGTCGCAATTCGCCTCAGGCAACTTGAAGATCGAAGAGAGCGCAATTCTCCTTCAAAAACTTGCCGAAATATACCCTCAGACTACCGTCGTTCTCGACGCGCTAGATGAATGTAACAAAGATACGCGGAGACAACTTCTAGATGTTCTCGACATGCTTGTCAAGCAGTCCCCAAGGCCTGTCAAGATCTTCATCTCAAGCCGCCCCGATATAGACATCACAGATCGCTTCAGGGACAAGTCTAACATTGCAATCCAGGCAACGGACAATCAGCAGGACATATCGCTCTTTGTTGCTGACAAGATCAAAAACAGTCCACCAGAGTGGCTTAGTAGAATTTCTTTACAGCTGCAAGATGAAATCTGCAAGACGCTTGAAAGACAAAGCCAAGGGATGTTATTAGTCGTACCTGCGATACTTCGATTCTGGGCGTCGCCGACAGCTGACCAAACATAGGTTCCAATGGGCATCACTGCAAATCCTTCAGCTACAAAGACTGTACTGCGAACGAGACATCCGAGAACGTTTGGGAAAACTGCCTAAGGATCTTGAGAAGACTTACGACGAGATTTATGCCCAGATTAGAGCTCAAGAAGGGAGCGCATCGGACATTGCAGACCGAGCGTTCCAATGGATAACGTGCTCTATCAAGCCTTTGTCACCAGCAGCATTAGTGGCCGCGGTTTGCCAAGATGCTGAAAGCGACTTTGTCAACCCCGTGTATATTGACATCGAGATCGTCTTGAATGCGTGTCAGAATCTGCTCGTAGTTGACCCGCAGTTAGTCGTCTGTCGATTCTCCCATCTGTCTGTACAGGAATATCTCGAGAAACGCGTTTGGAGCAACCGGCAGGCAAACCGTTTTGTAGCAAAGATCTGCCTTGTGCTACTGAACGATTCGTATCTCAGTAATTACTCTGTCGATAGTTCGGTTTACAATGGCTACAGGTTTGGTCTCAGCGATGCTTCATCCTCTGACGGTGATGGGATCGGAAACACAATTAGTTCGGTTCTCCTATACGCCAGGTACCATTGGCCAGATCACATCCAGGAAAGTGGCGAAGAGGAAATAGATGTTCTCTTGATCTCACTTCTCAAGCAATTCCTTGGGTCGATGAACGAGAGCGGATCGGCATATCGAGCATGGCATGCCAAAATGGGTTATAACTCCAGCATTCGAAAGGTGGAGATGTGGGACCTGGAACCGTCTCGTAAAACTTCACTCGCAATCTGCGCATTTGGCTTCCACAACATTCTATCGGATTGGTGGACGTCTGGCTTCGCAGACGTGAATGAAACCAACGACAGTGGCGAATCGCCTTTGTGCCTTGCGGCAGGCTCCGGTTATACACCCGTCGTTATGGCTCTCCTCGGAAGTGGCGCCAACATCGACCCGCAAGACCCGCAGAACCAAGAGCGTAGGAGCCCGCTATGCGCCGCTTCTGCTAACGGACACAAGGACATCGTTAAGCTACTACTTGACAGAGGTGCAAATATCAACGCAGAAACCGGTGACTACGGTACAGCGCTACAGGCCGCTTCTAGTCGAGGCGATGAGAAGATCGTCGAGCTACTACTTAACAGAGGTGCAAATATTAACGCAGAAACCGGTGACTACGGTACAGCGCTACACGCCGCTTGTAGTCGAGGCGATAAGAAGATCGTCGAGCTGCTACTAAATAGAGGCGCAAATGTTAATGCAGAAGTCGGATATTTCGGTATAGCGCTATAGGCCGCTTCTGTTAAGAGCTATAAGAAGATCGTCGAGCTGCTACTTAACAGAGGTGCAAATGTCAACGCAGAAACCGGTGACTGCGTTACAGCGCTATAGGCCGCTTCTGCTAAGGGCCGTGAGACAATCGTCGAGCTGCTACTTAAAAGGGGCACCAATGTTGATGCGCAAGGCGGAAGGTACGGTAACGCTCTGCAGAACGCCATTTGGGCCATGAGCAGCGACGGTACTCGGCGTCGGATCACACCAAATTCAAGTGGAACCACGAAAACCGTTCGGCTTTTGCTTGAGAAGGGCGCCGATGTCAATGCGCAGGGCGGAAAACTTGGCAATGCTCTGCAAGCAGCCATATCGGTTGTAGACGAAGGCTTCGAAGAGCGATCAACAAAGACGATCGAAAGGGGTATGGCTGTGGTCGACCTACTACTTCGAAACGGCGCTCACACTGATGTTGAGATTGACGCTCAGTCTGACCCGGGAACATTGGATTTCGCGGATGGTGATGACGGCAGGGACATCTCTGAGTTCTGGGAAGATGTGGAAACCGGAGGCTCAAGATCTTTCGAAAGATTTACATGACTCGAACTCCTGTTGAGCTACACGAAGAGTATGCTCAGTTTGATCCGCGAAGATCCAGGTTTGGGGAAGAATTCGAGTCCTGGGGAGGATCCGACGATGCGAATGAATTCAAGTGGTGGTCAGACACGACGAGGCCCCAGAGTGCACTGAAAGCTTATGCAAGACGGAGGGTTCAGAGGATCCGGGGTGTTCAGACAAGTTCAGAGGACGAGGACGAGGACGAAGACGAAGACGAGGAAGAAGACGAAGTGGACGTGAAGAACACTAAATTACGAAAAAGGGCAAAATCTGTATGATTCGACCGCCATAACGCTTCACGAAATACTCTACACGCATTGGCCGGTGAACATGGCTAGTCGAGGTAAGTCGAGTTCGAGCAGGCAGTTCTGCTGGGAGACTTGGGAAAGCAACACTCAGCGAACCTCGACACATTGCTGGCGGCGGCACCGGAGAGGATTCATCGAAAGCGCCGAGACAGACCTCTTGTTGTCGAGAGTATTTTGAGCTTGGTCAGCGGCGACGACCGGCCAAGCTTCTTCTCCGGTCTTGGTGTTACGTGGCACATCACAAATAGGAGTTTCGCAGTGGACACAAGGCTTTCTCCAGCTAGAATCCACCAGTCCAGGCTCTCTCATCGACTTTCGTGCCAAGTGGCGGACCATGGGGCATAGCGGAGACGCTGCTGGAAGCGCGAGCTGGTCCTCGAGACCATGAGAATCGTGAGAACGAAAAGTGGTCTGCGAACGGAGAGCGGCAGTAAAGCGGGATGAAGATCTGAGGTGAGAAGCTCGCAGCATTGGCATGAGCTGGGTGACGGAAATTGATGGTTCCATATCGTGACTACAAATTGTCGACCGTGGCAGTCAAGAAGCTGTATAGCTACATTAGCTAGAAGCTATCGCCTAAGATTCATGAGCTATCTTGTGTGGCACTTGTGCTCATACGTCTTAAACAATTGTCTCTCGAGTATTGAGCGTTGGGGTGGCGTTGTGTTCGAGACGCCCGAGGTTCTTGCAGGAGCCTTAGCAGTGCTCGTTCAAGAACGCGGAAGGAACGTCAAAGTAGTTCATCAGATGACAGTCTCCTGAATGAAAGCGGAGACATAGCAGACCGCAACAGACTCGCTCGCTATGTCTAAAACGGCATTGCAAAGACACATTCACATCATTGAGATTGGTGTCAAATAGTTCATTCTCAGAAAGCCGGAAGGATGTGCCTCGAAGATACGCATAAAACATCTCCGGTCGGCCACTAGCACAGCATCATTACAGTCGAGACCGTGCAAACAAGTTCATAGTCATCGCCAAGATCTTGTCGTCGAGTACCGCTGTAAACAAATCCATCTGCCGTCGGAGGCCTAGAATTCGCCAAGGGCGGTCCGCCCCCACGTGACCTGAGCCGCTCCCCCATGACGACGACCGCCGAGTGCGCAGCACGAAGCCGGAGTATGAAGAGGAGCCGTCGGCATTGGCGACTTGGCCTCATCTCTGCGCCACGATGATCGAATACATATAGGATAGGGAGTGCCTTTGGCGTGGAGAACATCTTTTTTTTACCGTTCTTCTGACCCATAAAGACCACCAAAATGCATTTCACCAACTTCGCGGTCTTCTCGGCCATTGTCTTCTCCACTGTCCTGGCATGTCCGGATCACTCCAACCACGAGCTCCTGGGTCCTCTCTACAAGCGGCAGACGGTCAATGGGACCTTCCGCGTCGCACCGACGAAGAAGGATTGGGCGTATGAAGCCTCCTACAACTGGGGCATGGTCAACGAGAGTGAGGCGCACTCTCCGTTCAACTCCGAGTCCGACCCGCTGACTCCCCACCCTCAGACTACACGCTCTGCCAAGTCGGCACGCAACAAGCGCCGATCCCGCTGCTCCTGACCCAGGGCCTCTCGCTGAACCACATCCCGCACTTCCAGTACCCGGCGACGGCGGCCGGCAACTTCTACAACTGGGGCTACGGGCCCGCCTTCACCTTCTCGCACCCGCCCGGCAACTGGACGGGCCTGCCGAGCCTGACGTTCGAGGAGGCGCCCGGCGTCAACGAGACGGTCTACCTGCGCGGCTGGCACCTGCACGCGCCGGCGGACCACTCGGTGCAGGGGGACCGGTCCAAGGCGGAGCTGCACCTGGTGCACGTCGACGCCAAGGGCCACGAGCGCGCCGTGCTGGCGTTCCGCGTCGACCCGGGCAACGCCGAGTCGGCCTTCTTCGGCCAGCTGCCGGGCGTCATCGGCTTCAACGAGACGGACGTCCAGGAGCCCATCGAGCTGGACCCCTCGCTTGCGCTCAACGAGGTCAACTCGTTCAACGAGTTCTGGACCTACAGGGGCTCCCTGACCAGCCCGCCGTGCACAGAGGGCCTGCGCTGGTACGTCGCGCGCAACATCCTGTTCACGAGCGTCGCGCAGATGCAATCGCTGCTGAGGGCGAGCACCTACTCGGCGCGTGCCGAGCAGGAGGTGTGGCTGCACCAGATCAACGTCTAGACTGGCTGACGATGGGGCGGGGTGTGCGTCGAGCTCGGGTCTTGTTGATTCCTGGTTCTGCGTGTGTACGATTTGCGGGTCGGCTGTAAATAGAGCGGACGTCTTGACCGGCTTCTGATGTACTCGCTGTCCCAATGGGATCATTCCTCTGTGACTGGACGTGACTTGGTGATCGGATGGAAACCAGAGGGAACAGGAAGCGGCCAGGCGTACCCAAAGGTAGCAGGTAGCAGCCACGTCGAGCCACGAAGCCCAACTCCAGCGTACAGCAGCCGTTGACGTCCTCCTTCGTACGCCCCACCGATAAGCAGGAGTCGTAGCCACCCTCGTGTCTCACCAGGCTCCGCACAACACGGCGAGGGTGATATTCCAGCAACCTCGACGCACGCACACAGCAAGATGGCTTTGCGCGCAAAGCCAGCAGGCACACAGTCTCACGAACGCGCAGGCACGTTCCCAGCACGACAAGCTCACAGACGGACAGAGCACAGTGTATTGTATGAAGATGCGCTAACGCTACGCCACACCCGCAACCGTCCGTGTCCCATCGATCACGGTGATTGCACCCCAGCGACGGCGCTGAAAGGCAGCGGCCGCGCGGGAGAAGCAGCAGAGACCAGAGACGCAAGTGCCTCGAGTCGCCGAACGCGCGCGGGACCGGCACGATACCGAGGTTGGAGGACCGGGACTGGAGAGGGAATAGAATAGCAGGAAGAGAAACGCAGATGCCGACGCCGAGCCCGCTGATCCGGACGCATGCAAGTAGAAAAAAGTAGAACGAGGGCCAGGGGGCCATAAACTGTAGACAGTGGACAGTAGGAAACAGTTGCCGTGCTGCAGCGCAGGCCCTACAGAGGCCACCGGAGACGGAGACAAAGACGGGCTTGTAAGCCCCGTCCGTCCAGCAGTCTGCCTGCACGACACACGCACGCCCAACGCCACCGCACGCATATACCAACGCCGCCATTCCCGTATTTCTTCTTTCCTCTAGCCCCTGCCAAGGGCCCAAACTACCTCAGAGAGCCCATGAACCTCTCCTGGCGCCGGTGCCCCAGTTTCCTCTGATGGGCGCAGTCTCTTCGTCCGCGAGGCCCTGCCTAGCCCATTCCCTGACATACAGCCACAGCGCCTGCCACCTCTTGCAGCCCTCCTCTGTGACTTCTCTGCCATCAGCGGCCGTGATCTCCATGTCCTCGCCGAAGCGGATGTAGCCCCGACTGCGGGCGAGCGCGTCGTCAGCACGGAGCTCGCAGACGGGAATGCCGGAGATCTTGGCGAGTTCGGCGTCGAACGGGCGGGCGAGGGCCGGGTAGCCGAGAGAGAGGTAGTTATAGACCTGCGTGACGAAGGAGTCGGGGAACTCCGTCTCGAGCTTCGCCTGGCGGTCCTTCTGGTCGTGCACTTTGTGCAGCAGCGTGTCGATGAGGGTGGGCTCGGAGCCGTTGGCTGAGCGTGGCGGGCTGGGCGGGAGCTGGTGGAGCTGGTGAAGGAGCGGGCTAGCGGTGGTGGTGCTGCTGTGGTGGGGGGATTCGAAGGGATTGCCGGATTCGAGGGCCGGCGTCATCAGACCGGTGGGCCCGGTCGGGGCGGCGAGAGAGCCGCTGCCCGTGTCGAAGCAGAAGCCGCCCCAGAGACCTTGGGAGCGCGTGCTGGCATTGCTCTTTAGGGTGGTTTTGATGGTCCGGCCACCGGTTGTCTTCTGCGTCTGCTTGCCAGCGCCGGCCCATAAGCCTTGTTCTTCGTTCGTTTGAGTTATCTCGGTCAGATAGCACATCTGTTGCCTCAACGCCGTGGAGCCTTGCGTGACATCGAATCGTGCTGGTTCTGGTGATGGACAGCGAGGGAAGCGAAGATCAGCACCCAGCATCGGCGGACGAGCTGAGTCGCGCATTGACCGAAGTTCGGTGTCCCTACCTCTGTCCGCAGTGGTAGATATGGGGTTCCACCAAGGTCCGGGACTCGCGACTTGGGCCGTAGGCTCCCTTCTGTTCTGTCTCTCCCGGTCCAGTGCCTCCTGATGTTTCTGCATCTCGCGCACCTCCCAGCTGATTGATGCGCTGGAATCTCGCCGTCCCATGTCGATGTCCGCGTCGTCATCCTCGTCGTGCCCATCCCATGTTGCAGGTCGATCTTCCACCACCTCTGACATAGCATCGTCCTCAGAGTCGACGTAGTGTGCCACCCGCTCGTGGAAATCGGAGTTAGGGAACGCCGCGAGTGCTTGTTCTCTCAATTGCTTTTCAGCTGCGCGGGCGGCTAATTGGAGTAAGTATCCAGAGAAACGGTCGTCCACGCTTTCTCGTATCCGTGTGGCGTGTTTGTATAGATCGTACGAGATATCTGAGTTGGTAGTAAAAGGCGTTTCTTCTTCCGATGGTGTGGTGGAGAGTGATTGAGGAGCGGACTCTTCCGAGCCAGACGACTCGATGGGGTCCAGGTCTGGCACTCTGAAAGAATGGCGGCGGTTGCTGCTACGGGAGTCTGGCCGTGCGAAGGAGAAAGGCGAACGATCACGGCGGAGTTCCTGACTCTGCGGCACATGGGCCGTGCTGCCGACAGGAGTGTTGGTAGGTACCACCGTTATGGGCATTGGCAGTGGACGCAAACGTTGGGGGATCGCAGCACCCGGCGTCACTTCCGTTTTGTCGGACGGCAAGAGCGCTGGTATTGAGTCGCCAGTCTTCCGCGTCCGCTTCGAGGTCTCGATCAAGTCCGGGGCGAATATCCGTCGGACGGGCTTCTCTGTAGTACGTATTGCCTTCGCATCCTCCTGTCCCTCCAGCCCAGTATTTCGGGTGCTCTGTACCGGTGTTTCGACTGGTTGCGGACTGAACTTTCCTCTTGTGTTACTTGCCGCCTCTGCCTCTTTCTTACTCCGACTGCTCATGCTTGAGGTCTCTACAGGTTGTGGTGCAAATTTGCGACTGCTCTTGGACGTGGTCTCGACCGGTTCCGGTGCGAACTTCCGAGGGCTCTTCGATGCCGTCTCGACAGGTTCTGGTGCGAACTTGCGACTGCTCTTTGACGTAGTTTCCGCAGGCTCCGGTGGAAACCTCCGACTGCTCGTCGACGCGGTTCCGACCGGCTGCGGTGCAAAGTTCCGACTGCTCTTGCTTGTGACCTCAACCGGCTGTGGTGCAAACTTCCTCGACGTCTTAGTTGTCTGTTCCACAGGTTCTGGTGCGAACCGTCTCAACGGTACGTCGGGAGCCATTGTAACAGTGATATGGGGCGAGCTTGAGCTTGCGGGCCTACGGGTCTCTATGTGATGTTCGATGCTTTCCACCACATGCAGTCACTCCTGCACGCCCGTCATCAAGCGTGCTTTCCCTTCGCACGATTGGTGATCTTCGCTGCACCGCTACTGGAAGTCTGGGGTATAGAATGCGGGGAACTCCACAGGATCGGGTGAAGTCGGGTAGTTCGGGGGCACACGAGGTATCGATATTCACTGCTGCCAGCGCATGGACGACGCCTGTTGCGGTCTCTTCGTCGCCGATTCCTTCTCTTCGGAGGATCGGATAGGGATAGCTGATTCCGGAACGGGTCCGACGTCAGCGGCTGGCAGATGGGTTCAGGAACGAGATTAGAAGCTTGCTTTGCTGACAGTCTACCCCCCAGAATCTTTGTATTGCTTGCCGGGTTGCGATGGATGATCGACGTCTGGGCTTGTCGCCGTGAGTGTCCTGGACAAGTGTCTGATGTTGAAGGAGTGAGCTGCCGGTGTTCGCGGTATTTATGCGTGGAGGGAACACGCGGCTGGTCGAGTCAAGGGCTGCTGTATCAGATTCCGGGGGGTGAGAGCTATGTAGTCGAAGACGAGTATATATGCCCAGCAGTGCGAGTTACGTGGGGTCGCCGATGCCAGATTCGCGTGGATTCTGTTCGGTAGAGGGTAGCAATGACGTCGAGGGTGGAGCCGCTATCACTGTAATCGGTCGAGTTGCGATGTCTATCTGGAGCGCATCGAGAGGCTATTCTTGACAAGATTTTATCGAACGAACCGCTGCGTCGCCATGAAGACAAGAGTGAGTGTTGATTGTTGAGTGGGGTTCGAGGTACAAGCCAGGATGCAGTGGGTGTTCGGTTGAGCCGGCCAGTAGCAACGCGCAACGCGGCTCCGAGCAACGCGGCTCCGATAAGGCCCGCCTCACCCGCGCCTCTGCCACGGCTGATCTGCAGCGCCGATGCATGTTCATCGAAAGCCACAGTCACACCGTCTTTTCCGTCGTCGACGCCAATCGCCTGGCGTCTCCAGCCAAACCGTTGCGCGGCACGCCCCAAGGTCAAGCTAGTTCCGTAGTGAAGCCCTCGGCATCCTTCATTCATAAACATTGCCGCTTCGTCGCCCGGGGAAGCTTATACATGGCCCAGCCTCGAAGGCCTTCAATAGCACGTCGCATGGCGGAGACACGTCAGTCCGACCAACAGTTCGTGGTCTTACTATCTGCGGAGTGAAGACGGTCTCCACTATCGAGGCGTGGCTATGCAAGATCATCGCACTGTCCTCACCTTCGATTTCCTGCAGCAGCATCTCATCAGCATTCGTTCGCATGTTGAGATGTGTTAGTACGTCACACCGCCATAGACTATGTTCTGGACGCGTTAGATGCTCAAAATCACTATACACTCCTACATCTACATCACTCACCCTTATCTACTACTGTCGACAGTTATGCAGCACCGGCAAACATCCCAGTACATTCTCAGAGCCCCATGGGCGGTGAAGCACTTTTCATGGATCATCTCTTGTTCGGAGTCTGGAGAAGTGCGTTTCCACTTGGTTTAGGTCTGCTGTACGACACTGTAACTTAGAGTGTCTCATTCAACACTGTCCATGTGTGAGGCTGGGAAGCAAATGCAAACGCCACAGCCGGTGCTCCGCTGTCAAGCAAGAACGCCGGCGAGGAACAGGAGAGGCTGGGAGCGACTGACGTAGCAGCAAGACATGTCAAAAAATTCCATTCCTCAATCAACGACACCAGGACCAGCAACGCCGGCAACTCCGAACCAAATCCCACTGAACACGTCGTACAATCTACTCAAGTTTCTCTTCATCTCCGCTCTCTCGTCCTTCCTCACTCTTCTTCTTCTGCTTCGTGTTCTTCTTCCTCCTCCTCCTCCTCTTCCGCCTCGTCTTCCTCCTCTCCTTTGTCTTCAACATCTATAGCGCGCGGCGACCAGCTGACGTCGAAGAAGCCATCGACGACATAGCCAAATGCAACGCTGCGGCAATGTCTCAACTCCGCTGTGAGACGTAGAGGCTCGCCAAAGAAGTAGTAGTCCTCCCTCGGTCTCTCAATCTCCACAGGGCCAACACAGCGCAGTATGAAACTTGCACTAAGCTCATCTCCCTGCTCAACCACAAACACCGAATTGGCGAGGCTGCGGTCTCCGCTTGAGAGGCCTTCGACCGCCAGGGAACACGAGCTCAGGGTTCGCTTCATGTTCTCTAGGCCTTGTAGCAATTGGCTCCGGGATGGACCAGGCCCTGTCGGATGCTCGCTGACTGCGTAGCAGCAAGATAGGAGTATGTTGTGCTCATAGAGGTAGCCGCCGAAGTCGTCATCGGTTGTCCAGATGGAACCGATGTTGACCCAATCGCTTTCGAGTATCTCTTCCCTTTTGATCGTGGCTAGAAGCCGCTCGAACCACTGATCTTCGCTGTTATCCAGCTCTGCAGCAGCTGGAGCCGAGCCCGAGCTGTTGTCGTCGCCGCGCTCGATCGAGTTCTCCTCGTCGCCGTCTCCAGCGTCCTCATCTCCGTAGCAGTTGCATCCGCAACCAGCGCCGCATCGCCGACCGCAGACTCTGCGGTTGAGATGCGGAGGATCTTGCCTGACTGTCTCGGGGGCCTCGCGTTGAGGCTCAGGCTCGCGCTCGTTGTCGGGCCAGCCCATGGCTGCAGAGTTTGGTGCGATGGGAATCGGATGGAGACTGGTGGCCGTGTGTCGTAAGCATGCTTGCAAGCAACGGTCTCGAGGACGCATGACTCGGACGAAACCTTACCTTCAGGCTCGGTTCGAGGGTTGCTCGAGCTCAAGGAAGCGGGTAGCGGGCTGCGAACAGAGGCAGGGAGAGCAATGGGGCAGGGCGCAATGGCAGGATGTGCGACGAGCAAAGCCAGAGTCAAAGCAGTGTGAACAAGTCGCTGCAGATAGCCACCAGCGCCTGATCGCAGAACAAGCAGCGAGCAAACGGGTCTCGTACCTGAGAGAGCACAGTGCGAGTCGGACCCCGCTTCCAAAACCCACTCCGGCGAGGGGAGCCCACGTCTCTATAAACACCCCCGAGCCCACGTTTGAGCCGCGCCTTGCAGCGTCACCGCGCAGTCGTTCGCACACCCCAAGGTAGGTACTGATCAGGCGCGTCGATCGCAGTGCATAGCAGAGGCCAGACCCGGAATCAGCACGCCGCACCCTGCCGCCAAGAGCAGGCCCGGCGAGTCGAAGCCCCCCCTCGCAGATCAGCGTTGCGTTTCAGATCTCATCACGCGGGCGCACGCGGTCGGCAAACCGTCCGCGGCTCGACTGTGCCGGTGTGCAAGTAGGGCAAGGGGCTCGGGGGTGTCACAAGGCGTTTCGGTTGTGGGCGTGGCGGATCGACGGCTCACCTCAGCTGGGCCAGCCTTGCAAGGCGGAGGTCCACCTCTAGCCGCAGCACCCCATAGCTCAGGCTTGCACGCAACCGCAACGGTGCTCGCGGGATAACCGTGGCCTCGGGTCCCCGGTTGGCTGCTCGCACGTCGTGGCTGCTGTGCGCCAGCTTTGGCGAAATTAACAAAGGGGGGGAGCCCAAGGCCGTCGAGCGATCTGCCTTGCGACGGGGGGTGGGACCTCTCCATGAGGGGCGGTTCTCCGGTCCGCGCTCCCGTCTCTGTCTGACTCACTCGAGGACCCTTGCGATTGATCTCGGGCTCCAACGTGCAGTGCGTTGTTGCTCACGTTGGGTCGCGGAGATGCTTTGAGTTGCGAGAGGCTTTCAGATTCCACCCTCTCTCTCTCCCTGCTGGACTGGGGGGGGGGACACTGTCGGAACTGACTCCTACTCTGTGCATTGTCTTCGGGCATTGGCAGATCGATCAGCAAGCCAGCGCCTGCGATCCGTCACTTGTGGCCGGTGAGAGCGAAAGGCAGCAGCAGCGACGAATCCAGCGTCTGGCATCGCAGCCGTCGACGTCGCTCTGTCGACACCCTACCCAGGCATGTCGTCGCGACCGACCAATCACAACGGCCTCAGCTCTCCAGCGCAGCCGAGGCCTGTCGTGCCGTGTGTAACCGCGCCGCCGCACGACTGGCCGCTCCCACGTCTCATCGTCCTCTCGTCGCCGCCCCTCTCGTGCCTCCTTGCGCTCCAGCCCTGGGCCACGAACGTTTCTCCCTTGCACCCTCGGTCCCGGGGCGAGCATCCCATCCTACGTCGGGCGTGCTGACGCCGCGCGACTGCGGGGTGAGGTGGCGCCCGACGGCCACAGCGCACGGGGACCACGGTGCGGAGCGGCCGCGCGGTGGCGGGGTTGGAGAGCAGGCTGTGAGGCGGCAGGCGCGTCGCGGGTGTCGGACGTCTTGTGTTGGCGGGAGGGAGGGATCGGAGACGTTGGTCCTGAGTTAGCGGTTTCGACGCGGGCGGGGAGCGTGCCTCGCGTTCCCTCCGGCGGTACGCGCCCGGGGGATCTCTGGGCTGCTCGTGTCTGCGTCGTCTGTTCTCGTCGTGTGCGAGAGGAGAGCGGAGCGGGGGCGGGACCGACCTCGACACGGCGCTTTCTCTCCTCGTGCGGCCGCAACGACACTCTCCTCCTCGCACCGCCGCAACGACATCTGCATGCGCCGAACAAGCTGGCGGCGGGGTGCTGTATCGGCTCAGCGGGAATGTGTCTGGGTCTGCACTGCGGCTTCACTGATCGGGCGGGCTCTGGCGAAAATGCTCTTGTTGTGGAGCGGAAGCAGACGAGCGCTCTTGCATTGGGTCGAGTCAGATCATATATTTGTATTACTATGTTTGTAGTCTCCATCTCACCCACGATGTTAACGAGGGTAGGGTACCTCTGCCCGCACTTCTCTGGCCTGCACCTCGCACAACACACCTTCGCCGTCAGGTGTGACTCGGAGCCGCAGGGCTCGTCGTGTGAGGTTGCACGCCATTGACAGTAATCGCAACGCTCGTACTCGTCCCTGCAAGCATCGTCGCTCTGCTATAAGCGTAGCCCGACATGGAAGCCGATCCGCTCTTCGAGGGGCTCGTGACCATGGTACTGCTCGTCCCCATGGCTATGGTACTGCTCATATTCGCTAGCACACTGCTGCTGGCTGCCGTGCTGCTTGCCATGCTGCTCGCGCTCGTTGCCACACCGCTGGCCATGCTGCTTCCGCTGACTATTGCAACTCTCCGACTAACCGCCACGCTACTTCCACTTGCGGCTCCTGACGCACCGGATCCCGGAGCTCCAGATCGAGTGTCGGTCGAGTTGCTCTGGAAGATCGAGCCGCTGGAGCTGGTGCCGGTCTGGCCGTTCTCGCCCGCCTCCAGTAGTGCCAAGAGCGAGGAGTGACCGCCGGCCACTGGGTTAGTAGATGGGACCGGAAGACACTGGATAGCTGCCTGTACCGATGGTCTCGTACAAGTCGGTGAAAGGACGATCTGTGCTGGTATAGTTGATCCAGTATGCGAGTCCGTTGACGAAGAGGCGGCGGGTTTCGGGCGAGCAGGTGGCCGCTGTCCACATTTCCCAATCACTCTTCGTGTACGAATGACGGTTGTCGTGCGGGATGCCGAAGATCTGGGACACAGTTGAATACCACTGCGATTACATTTCGTATAGGCTTTGAGGTATGATGCCGAGGTTCAGGAGCTTGTCCGGGTGGGTATTGTACAACAACTCCCAACTGCTGCGCCATTCGTATGAGAGCATGGTGTGACGCTTTGACGGGTCGATGGCGAAGTATTCCCACTGTGTGAAGTAGCTAGCTGCCGTGGAAGAGTAGTATTGTGCGCCAGCGGCCTGGCCCACGACGCGAGATACTCTAGACATGGCTTGAAGCCCGAAAATGCCCTTGATCGCGAGGTTCGTCTGGTTGACAAGCTGACCGGCAAAATCGTCTGTATAGACGGTCAGCTCCCTATACGGAGACAGGAGACAGACACAGGTCCTGTATTTTAAATCCTACGGTCATGAGCAACATATTGCCAGACGGTTTGACAGGCATGTACTCATCTGACCCTTCGATGTGCCTGGTAGCATTGGGGAAGTGCGAACCAAGGTCGTGCAAGAAGTATTCATTGGGATAGAAGCCATTCTCTTGGTTGTGCACAAGGGGATCAAGATTTTGCCTCAGAAGCTCAGGATTGGTGTAAAGGAATAAGGATATCGCTGGGTACATGACGTCGACAGTGTTAACATTACCATCCGCAGATCTGCAGAGGTTATTTGGTACAGTTCTGACAGTTCTGAGTGCTCCAAGGTGGTTCTGCGGTGAAAGCGACGCAGAATCTTACATCTCTTTCTTGAGCTGAGTTTCAAATTCCATGTCCAATTCCTGGCTGCTACTGAAGTCGTTGTAGTGGAAGTTGATCATAGCAAATGTCTCCATAGTATTTTGTCCACCACGGTTGCAGTGGTACCACGCCACCATAGGTCAAGTACCGTATAATGGGCTGCTATATTGATTCTATCGTATACAGTGCACTGCCTGTAGAAGCCGAGCTAAAGTCGTGGGCAAATACGAAGATGGGTTCGCGTAAGCCTGAAGGCCTGTAATTCGGAACGACCACGTCGGCGAGACCGTACTGCCTGATAAAGTTGTAACGGAGTGATACAGAAGCACCGCTCCCGAAGGTGAAGTTGTTAGCGGAGCCGGGAGTCAATGAGTAGGTGAAGTTGCCCCATTGCGGGAAGTCGTTCTCTTCGCCAAATTTGTATGCGTTTTGGAGCTGGTACATCCAGGTGTTAGGCGAAGAAGAGCCTCCAGTGGCGTTGCCAGATTCATTGATGGGGGTTGAGCCTTGGTACAGCGCCCATTCAGTAGTCTTGTTCGATTCGTAGCTGAATCATGCCGCGTTGATGTCGCTGTAAAACTTAAATCGAAACAGATATTGAAGGGATATATATCTTTGAAAAAAACTCCTTCCGCCAACAAGCGCAGACTTCGGTCTGTTAGCGTAACGGTAATGAACCAACATTCGAGAGCCCTCAGATTAGCCTACACTTAGGTGTAAGCGCTAGATACTCGGTTCGAATGCGAGTTCCCTCAGTCCCTGAGTTTTTGGCCTTTTTGCCCCTTTTTCCACGTAATCGACTCGTCGTCGCAACGAAAACAGATGTCTAAGGGACAACACGATAGAAGAGATTGACTATGCTCACTCTCTTAGTGTTGGTCACGTTTTACTACGTTCGGCAGCAGTCCAGCGACCTTGCTATGTTCTCAAGGATATCAAGTTGGTCAATTCGTGCCTGATCCTCCCTCCCATCTTTCTTTCCTCTCACTCTAATACATAGCTGCACGTTATGCGGGGTACCGTCTGTACTCGCGAAGGAAGCCACCAAATAAATCCAGGGGGATGCTCGTTCTACACAGATCTTTTGGCGTCACGGGACTCAGAAAGCTTGCAGTCACCTCTACTGGTCCTGCTTGGAAGGCCAAGTTCGAGTACTGCGAGTCGTAGCTGACATGTAGGGGTGTCGCCGTCTTGAGGTTCGGCATGGATGGCAAGTTTTGCGAGCCAGGGCCAAGGCACTCATAAGACACACCATCTACAGTGGCCATGCCCTCCCAGCCAAGACCAGGGCCGGGCCAGAATATAGCGCCGTTGCTGTTCAGGGTTCCATTGTTGAAGCTGAATGACCAAGCGCTGGTACAGGGTGAACGAACGGCAAGCGGAATGGCTGGAGGCCTTGCTGGACTGTAGGATGGCACTGTACGTCTCAGCAATTTTAATGGAGTGGTCTTCGCTTGAGCAGGTGAAGGGTACTGACCCATTGGGATCTTTCGCAGTAGAGTAAGGATCTTGGGCCCGTACCAGAGATGCCAGGAGTAAGTCACAGAGAAGCTCCTCCATCGTGGTCGACCTCTATCCTGATTGAGATACAATCAGCTGAGCTGGCGTCTGAAAGACGCTCGGGGAGGCATTTCACGAAAGTGTCTGCTCTTCCTCATGACGCGGTCTCAGGAGCTGTCGGGACGTCGATGTAACGCCGAATGCATGCAATTCTCTCGAAAGCGACGCAGCACAAGCGATGATGCCTCAGGATAAATCGAAAAGTAGTGCGAGAAACTACGGGGCAAGCTCGACGTGCTGCGGCGCTGTAAAGTCCGTCGTGCATGCCCGGCGACGATCGTCCCGGCTTTGAGAAGGCTTCAGATGCTCGCTGCCGTCAAGCCGCCAGCTAAGAAGCTTCGCCAAAGCTTGTTCTGGTGGGCTTCAATGGCTCTTCTATACTGGCATTGAAGAAGGGTCGCCGAACGAGAACACCTCTAATACAAACTCGCAGCTGGCCAGGAAAAAAAGAGCTTATCCACTCTAGTTGCATTATGCCGTCCAAGGAAAGCAGATTACTGGCTGACGTAGTAGCACTCCATGTTGTTTAGCACGCGATGACTCCAGAAGATGTGTCGATCCCCAATCGCCGGCAGCGTCGCCCGTTGAGGAGATGTAGCCGGTATATCGGAGGAGGTTCGATGGTGGTGGTCGTCGAAGGATCCAAGCGTCCAACTCGGATGACGAGGAAAACCTCATGTCGTCCTTCTTAACCTCCGGCAACACAATGGGAAGTCTAAGTCAACTACAGCGACTGCGGAGACTTCTGAGTATTCACCCGATGGTTTGCAGCTTCTTCCTTGTCTGAACAGAACAGCAAGGTACGGAATCCACGTTCGAGTGAACCGTAGGTCTATCCATACACGTGTAGTAATGACACTTGCCCTCCAGCCTTCTGTATGTCGTCGTACAACGAGGAAGCGTCCTTGTAGGTCAAGATCTCTTGAAGGACATAGCCATCGCAGTTCGGGAAGATGGTGTGCCACAAGTTGGAGGGCAGAGCATTCTGCAGAGTACCTTGAGTACCAAACAGCGAGCCAAACATGTCTAGAAGGGCGGTCCCGGTGGCGGAGGCCAGTTGTGCAATGCCAGCAAAGCTCAGTGTTTCGCTCTCATGTTTCAGTTTCTTCAGCGATTCAGGGGAGGTGTCGCCGTTGTATATCAGCATCCACAATGTGACTCGGTCCGTGCTTTGTGCCATGAAATTTATCTGCATGCCAGGCTTCGACGTGAAACCAGAGCCGTGATCTCCTGGGGGTTTTGTCAATCTAGCCCCGTTACTGTCCACATCATTGAGGTCAACGCCAATGTAGACTGTGTTTGTGTCCGAACTTCGGCTTCGGAGCGTTTCGATTTTGTACTCGTCGAGTATGAAAAAGTACTCTTGATAAGGGCCATAGCCGGTTGTGATCGCTTCAATCGGAGGGCATTCGCAGAGATTGCCCACGTCTGCCACGAAGACACTGCATCCAATTGACGAGGCTACGGCTCCGTAGTAAAGTGGAACAGCAGCGTCGCACACGGCCATGTCATGGCCAGCAGTTTTGCAGCTGTCCCTCAAGCAGTCCCGAAAGTCGAGGTTGCATTCATCGAACGTTGTTTGGCAACTACCGTAGCAAGTGTCGTGGCGATTGCAACATTCATGCGCCCAAACGGTGTCGATTACGCTGTTGAAAGTCGCTACGAAAGTGTTATCCGTCTCCGGTCCACAACCGTTCGTGCCTGGAGTATAGTTGTCGCGCGTCCTGTTCAGGAGCTGTACGCCTGGACAGCCCAGCGCTACATCCTTGGCGCAGTGATTGGAGACGGCGGCAACTTTCGAGTTACCAGGGGAGATAGGTGCCTGAGTGGAGTCTGGAAGTGGAACGAAGTTGATCGCAGAGACTACCGATATTGAGAGGAGACACACGATTGAGAGACGCATGATCCAGGATTGCAGATAAGCTCTTGCAGACAGCTCCTTTACAAAGGATGTGGAAACATCGTGCCTGCCTGCTGTAGAGGTCTTTATCAGATCCTACGGATTGCTGAAGAGTACCCCTTATAGTTGCGTCGTGGCTTTGATTTAGCACGGCATGTTCAAAAGCAGGCTTGAGCTACCTGGAGAAGGCGGAACAGAGCACCAATTAGGTGTTATGAGCGGTGATACTGAGGCGTGTGATGCCTTGTTGGAACCAACCAAATCGTCGACGCCCTTGTTACAAAAGTCATGGGCTGAACATATTAGGGGTTGGCAAGCATGCTCAGGTTGCTTATTCTAGTTTTCAAGTGATCGGGGAAATCGGCCGCGTTCCCGCCTAAAAACACGTTTTTCCTGCCAGATTGTGAAATCAGTAGATATTCTAACACTACAGCCGAATGAAGCCGTTATATTATATAAGGATAGCTAGATAAGCTTAATAAGAGGTGTAATAGGCGGTACTAATGTATCTAGCTATATAGAAGACCCTAGATACCTTACTACCGCTACCGATAGCCTCCTAAACGCGTTTATCTACCCTTCGCCCTACTCTATAGCCTTTAGCTTCTAGAGTCCTCCTCTAAGCCCGTTACTATGTCCTACTACTATATACTACGTGTGCTACGCATGCTTACTACGTGCGTACTACATAGGCGTGCTTACTACGAAGGCGTACTTGCTACTACGGCGTACTTACTACTACGGCGTGCTTACTACTACGGCGTGCTTGCTCCTACTGCGTGCTTACTGCTACGGCGTGCTTGCTGCGCAGGCGTGCTTGCTCCTACTGCGTGCTTACTGCTACGGCGTGCTTGCTGCGCAGGCGTGCTTGCTACTACGGCGTGCTTGCTGCGCAGGCGTGCTTGCTACGTAGGGGCGTGCTTGCGGCGTGCTTGCTACGCAGGTGTGCTAAATTCGCGGATTTAGGATGTATTAAGGCAGGTTATACGCTACCGGCGGCATTAGCAATGCTAGTAAAAGTCTTAGAGGACTTATGCTTATAGCTTTTAATAGTGGCGAAGACGACATAAGGCTATGAGGCCTATACGAGTGGTAGTTGTTAAATATCTACTGATTTCACAATCTGGCAGGAAAAACGTGTTTTTGGGCGGGAACGCGGCCGATTTCCCCGATCACTTGAAAACTAGAATAACCCTCAACGCACGCAATCTGCTGATAATCTGTTACGTTCGTGCACGTACAGGTCAGGTAGCGATACCCCAAGAAGACTACATACACAGTCTCCCAGCTCACACCTCCGCCGTCCCATCCACAACTTCATTCCAGTTCAAATCGCTCAACGCCACTACATGACCCAGATACACACCACCGTCCCGACAGTAATCATGATCGGTGTGCCATCCGATTTCACAGCTTCGTCTCTCGTATGCCTCGTCTGTCGTTTCTCATGGTTCGTATCCCATTTCACGTCTTTATTGGGCTAGAAGTACGGAGGATTGGAACTTGAAACTACCTGACCTCGTCCATTACAGCTCTCGTAAAGGACCCCATCATACAAAACCCTCATCGTCACCTAGCCGATTGAGACGCACAACGACGCCTGCCGGCAACACGCGTGTCGGTATCGATGACGTTCCACACGCTGATGCGATGGGCCGCGACTTCGCTCCGCGGGCGTGGCGTACAGGCCTGCGAGCGCCAGATCGTTCGCGTGCAGCGCACTCGCATCTACTCAGCCGAGCGCCCTTTCCACGACGGCCCTGACGCGCCTGCCCAGTTTCTCGAGCGCCGTCCCCTCCTTTCCCTTCCCTCTCCCGTTCTTTCGTCCCTCCCCGTCTCTACTCCCGTGTCCACCTCCACCGCCGTCTCTATCCCTGTCTCCATCTCCACCTTCGATGCGAACGAGAGTCCTGACATGCT
>NAJN01001470.1:0-11013 GCA_005059845.1 Cryomyces minteri
GAAGAACTCGCCGACGGCCTGCTAGTGCGGTACCTGGGCTGCATCACGCGCAACAAGACGGCCGGCAAGTTCAAGCGCAGCGACCCCTTTGTCGAAAAGACCAAAGACGACGTCCTCACCGTCTTCGGCTTCTTCGAGCGCTTCGAGAACAGCTTCCCGGAGATCAAGGCCAAGTGGCGCGTCGTCGAGGGCTTTGTCAGCTTACTCGAAGCGGACAAGGCGGCTGTGCCGGCGGTGTTTGAGAGGTTCAGGGCCGACTACTGGGACGTGCAGATGGCGTGGGTGGAGGCTGTGGTCAGGGCGAGAGATGACTTTGATAGGGGCATGCTGAGTGCGGTTAAGGCGAAGGCGTCGGAGGTGTATGTGGAAAGAGGAGTGGAGACGATCATGAGTAAGGTCAAGTGAGCCGCACCTAAGGGTTGAGCGTGCGTCAGGGAGAAGGCTGCATGGTGTTCTGGTGCTGGAGATATACCCAATTAATTGCAAATCGGCCTTTGTTGTGCTAACAACTTTCGGCTTCAATATCTTTTTCTCCATAGCTACATCATCTCTTGTCCGCCTCATGTATTAACTCTTCACCTCGCTTCTTCCATCGCATAGCGTGCGGCGTGATAGGTCTTCAAGAACCCCTACACTTTCAATTTTAGCTCACGTCCTCTTCAGTGTCGCTACTTGAAGCTGCCTTCGACTCTTTTCACGAGAGCAGTCCCTGTATAGGGTATATGCATGCTTGCTTGAGGATACCCAATTTTTCACAACCGTGTACATATCGATGATGCTCCTTGACCACTTTAGCTCCTCCCAGAGAACGATAAAATGAAGTAGATGTGCAGCTCTCGTCACCCCACTATATCGAGCTCACCCCTCTGCTCTTCTCCATTACCTCGATTCTGCATTCCCAGTCCTTGAGTGAAACGTCCAAGCTCGTTGCAATACCACAACAGGACCATACGCTGTTCCGTTGGGCGAAGCTTAGACACCTCGCCCAAATGAGGCTACCGTTCAAGACCAGTTGCGCCGTTCTCTCCACGCCACGCTCTACTACCAGAGCTCTCATACCCAACTAAGGTACGTCTTCGCGAAAGACACAGTCAATCTTGAGGAACGTTGGCCGTGAAGACCTGATACCAACTCACCTCAAACTCGCACCATTAGCATCCTAGCCAGGTGCAACTACCTACGAACGATGTCATCACACCGCTTCGCAGGACCAGAAGACTCCTATGACGAAGGCTCGTGGCCACTAGGACGACCTGCTGCAGAGCTTCGATGTTCCGCAATCTTTTCCGGAGCCCAAGCTGCGCCGTCTGCGAAGGACATAGTTGCAGCGGAGGCATTGCGCACATAGGAGGAAGTCGTAGAAGTAAAACGAGCCCTTGGGAAAAGAAGAAAAGCCGAAATACAGAAGCAGGATGCAGAGGCTGAGGTCGCGAAGAGGGAGCGTATTAGAATGAAGACGGAGGAGCTGGGGTTGCCGCCGTTGCTGCCGTTGCCGCCGGGCATTGCAATCAAAGAAGAGAAACCAGCCATTGCGCACGAGCAAAAGGAAGGAGAGGAGTCCAATGCCGAGACGGAGAAACGAACCAGGGTGAAGGTGAAAGCTCCGAGTGTGGCGCCGCTGGCATCCATGGTCTCTGGAAACGAAAGTACGAGGACGACACCGCGTTTCGAAGACCTGGTGTCTGAGAGAGCGCCGAGCGTACTAGTCCAATTCAATTCGAACTTTGCACCAGCGCCTAGGAGCACTCCTCCAGGACACACATTGGACAGACTACGGGCGGGGAAGACAGACCCATTATCCACTACTGACACCGGCAAGCAAGACGACAAGGACGAATCAGCAGAGCATTCCGATGCACCAGCGACGCTGGAGTCCATTCTCGTCAGCAGCCGTACGAAACGCGAGGAGGTACTTCTAGAAGCCCTCCATGCTCGAGAGCAAACTCCCAAAGAAACCACGATCCAGGTCCTCGTCTTCTTCGAGATCCTCAGCGAGTTTTTGGACCAATCGTCTTCCACCGCCACCCCAGCAATAGACGTCTTCACTCGAGTCCCAATCTACCAAGTTCGCCAGTCCACGATCGAGCAATTGCAACGAAGTCATCAACACGCTAGCCAACTACTACACCATTAGGTTGACAAGTGATCTGGCACACACCACACTGCTGGTAGTTCCGGTTTGGCTGAAGACTGATGAACGAGTCACTGGGGTGACACCGACCGGGGCGTGGGAGAAGCTCACTGTATTCCAGAATGAGGTTGTCTACTTTCCCGATGCTGCAACATCTGGACTCGACTGGCTGCGGAGCATGACGCTATGGGAATGGGAAACCCAGACAAGACAGCACTCACTCGAGCTTACCTACACCCGAAGGAGCGCTTCACTCATGTTCTGCTCCAAATGCGGATTTGCTGTCCTCCACGACGTTCGCAGGTCGGTATGCAAATCTCAGAAGCATGCGGGGAGGGAAGAAAGGACGGGGTCTTCCTACGTAGTCTTTGGTTTGGCTAGTTGTCTTTGTTGTCTCCGCGACTGGCGATGACATGCTTTGCGTCTCCACCTCGATGGTTAGGGCTGCTACTGTTGGCTGGGGCCTAACAGAACGAGTCACCTTGAGCAGGAACGATTGCAGTTGCAAGCAGCTCCAAACAGGTCCGAAGACGACCCCTCTGTGGAGTGGAACTACCATGTAGGAAGTAGATAGCCGTAGAACCTCATGTCACAAGGAGCTCAAATCTGACACCTGACATTCAATTCCAAACGATATCTACAACGCGCAATGCTCAGCCCGTTCACGCTCTCGCAAAAACAACTACAGAGTGTCTGTGAGGAGTTTGTTCATCTTGGCCATCTTAGACGAAACGCTGAGGTCGATTGTTCGGTCACCGATCTCTACGATGAGACCACCTCTGATATCCGGGTTGACCTGGAACAGCGGTGAGCACTATTGTTCGGGTGTAGTGTAGCGCAGGAGTTACGAACCTTGGGGACGACCTTGAGCTTCTTTCCCTGCCCAACGTACTGCGACTTGGAGATCGCCGTCTCCAGCTGTTTCAGGACCTTGGCATCCAACGGCTGCGTTCACGTAGATTATAATCAGCCCTGTGACCCTCCCTCCAAACACGCACGAGTATAACCTACCGCAGCGCTCGTAACCGTCAGCTCGACCTCGCCCCTAAACGCGCTCATAAGCACGCCAAACTTCTCGCACACGCCCTCCAGCACGCTCAACCGGTTGTTCTCAGCCAGCGTGTTGAGGAAGTTCTTGACGGTGTCGCCCTTGTCGGCGCCGCCGGTGTGCTTCTGCAGCTCGGCCACGATCTGCTTCTTATCCGACACAGTGAGCATGGGCGCCGACAGCATGCCCTGGAGCTTGGGGTCCTTCTTGAAGACGCCGGACAGGGTTTCGAGCGCTTTGGACGTGCTCTCGAGGGTCGAGGTCTTGGCTGCAGCGGTGTACTGATGAGTGAGGTCGTGGTTAGCCTCTAGTGTGGAAGCTCTAGGTTGTCACTCCCGATGCTATGGGCTTGCCTCCGGGCAGAGCGTATGCTGATTCTTGACGTACCAATGCGCTGGCGTATGTGCCATCAATGCCGAACAGGGCTACCGGAGGCTTTGTCGAAGTCGTTGAACCCTGGCCAGCAGCGGCGGCATAGCTCCTGATCGAGGCTTGGGCGGCAATTGGCGCCCGGGGAACGCTGGAACGCGCTGCCTGAGCGAAGATTCGTCCGGAGAGCATGGTGGAGGAGAGTGGGGAGGTCGACGGGGTAGCGGTTCGGTGTGGTGGAGCTCAGTTGTGATGCGATGAGGTTGCTGCTTGCCCAGAAGTGCCTGCTGCCGACCCGCCGTCGAGTGCACGTGACGCGCAAGTTTCGTTTTTCCTGGGCCGAACCTCACTTGGACTTCACGACTACACTCCATGGCTGACTGGCCCACCGACCGGACACGTAACTCGCTTTGAAACATCTGCTTTAGTATGGGCGGCATGGCACTTCACAAGTACATCGGAGTTAGCTGTGTCCTGTTCAGTATGATCTGTAGTTGTCCACCTCTTGTACTACATGACTGCATGGATGGAGAAACCGCAAACGCTCGTATGACTTGATCGCGCCATTGTCTGCAAACAGACTTCAGATTGTAGAGTGGCATTGCAGGCCAATAACAGAAATTTTGTATCCGCCGCCCGTCCGCGTCCTGCTCTCATGATTTCTGTAGTCTCGAAGAAAAAGAAGAGCTGCCCGTTGTCCAGTCGTCTCCTCCATGAGGAGAAACCAACTCTGCTTCAAAGATCATGGTATTTCTTCATCACATTCGCCCTTGCTTGTTTAGAAGCGAGCTTGAACTGCTCCGCTGACACTCCTAATCTTTTCAACAGCAAAGCAGAGGCTATGAGCTGGTGTTCGAGCACTCCAACCGCGCTGATCTCATCTCCCGATTTCATGGGCTCTTTGCATTGCATCTTGTTGGATCTGTGCGTTTTTGTTAATTCAGAATGTTCACTGCGGAGAACCTCTCGGAAATATTACCTGTCCCAACGTCTCTGATCCAACAGCTGTGCGCAGGCTGCAAGCTGAGCTTCTTCCAATGCGTCGAATTCGGCTGCTGTCTTGGGATGTTTGTTCCCGGTCGGGTTTAGCACCTTCATGTTGTGCGTCTCCTTGAGGTGACGACGCAGAGTACACACTCGCGTGAACGGAGCCTTGGACTCGGGGCAACGAATGCACCTCAACTCCTTGTTGTTGACCGTGATGTAGCCCCCGTCTGGCTGCGTGGCGGTGCTGTCTTCTTCAATTGGCTCAGCCGCGGAGTACGAAGCGTCTGAGAGGTTGAAAGAGTCAGTACGCAATTCTGAGAGTACTGGGCTGCATACGAGGCTGCCGAATAGTTTGGGTTGATCGCTGTCTTACCTGGATCGACTGCTGGATCGCCTTTGAGGTCTGTCGAATAGCGCGGAGACACCACCGTCTCACCTTCTTGGAGTCTTGGGTCGTACGCGGGGACTGAACAGCGCGGACCCATCATCGTCTCACCTGGATCGAATGCTGGATCGTATTCGAGGATTGGATGGCGTGGGCCCATCGTCGTCTCACCTGGAGCATCATCCAGGTCGTAGAGCGTTTCTGAAACGCCTGCTTCGGAGGTGTAGTAGGGGTAGTCTGGTAGTTCAAGATCGTCTGGGTCTGGGTACGCCATGGTGTCTGAGGGAGGCCGGCGCGCTGTTCTCGTGAAGATGTGCGGAGGTTTAAGATTTTTGAAGCAGTCACGTTGTAAGTAGATGATGCTGTTTACTCTGGAGTGAACTCTGTACTCGCACGCGGCGCTAGTGTTTTAGCGTGTTTGTATCATCTCTGTTCATTACTAGCGCTAACAAAAGGACAGGAACCATCTTCTGGACACAGTACCAAGGCAAGATGAACAACTGGACGCTTCTTCAGAGTGTCCGCCACTGCCTAAGGTAGTCAAACGTGAGACTTCTCCGTCAGTACACCAAGGCAATTGCCATGCTCAGTGCACCTCTTCCTCCCACTACAATTCGTCGAGTACTGCAGAAAGGGTCGCGAGGATCTCCTCAAGACTGAGACTCATCGCTTTGGCCATGCGGAAGGTCAGCACGAACTGGGCCTCAAGTAGCCCCTGGAGCTTTGCCATGTCTACTGAGCCTGCAACGCCCAGGCGCGCCGTCGAGTTCGTTTTGCTGTCCCGTTATTAGTTCTCAAAGACATGCAAGCTTTTAAGCAGAGCCATACCTCTTGTTCTCTCCCTCCTCTCCTGAGCTTTCTTCCTCGTCTCCTGCGTTCTCGGCTTCCTTTGTAGTCTTGGCAGTCATCTTGAGACTTTGACGATGACGGTGGCGAACGCGGCTTCTCTCGACGCGAGAGGTGTTGCTTGGCTCTGTCAGCAAGTCTGCAATGACACGGTCCGTCGACCTGGTGACCGCTGTGTACAGATCCGAGACACGCTTGTAGAAGAGGGACTTGAGAAGCGAGTGTCGTCCTCGAGCGAGCAACGCGTGTCACCGATCTGTACACGGCCACTTCGAAGAAAGAGGAAGCACGCGTCGACTTACAGGCTCGGGTCCGAAGAGAACGGGAATGGGATGACCACGACAACGCAGCGACGGTCGCTGATGCCGTGCACCGCGTCGACGTGACGACGCAGGCTGCTGACGTGGGCGTAAACCTCGCCGCAGTAGAGGCAGTCAGTTTCACAACAGTAGATGGGCACTTCACCCCCTGCTGGCCAACTTTGATCGTGGGCTGGATCGCTGCAAGGCATCTTGCCTTTTTCGGAGGGTTTGGCTGTTTTGCTGAAGAGAAGGTCACGTGTAATGCTAAGCGAGGTCGCTTAGCGAAGGGTGTTGTTGTTGGTGGTTGGTGAAGTGAGGATCGTCTAGTGAAGGTTCGAACTAGCTCCGGTTTTGTTCCTCTCCATCACTTTACTAGGCCGAACCTGGCGGCTTGTTGCTGCCTGCTCGAGCTGGTGACCACTTCGCTGGAAGCTCGAACAGTAAAAGTCTCGATGATTTAGGAAAGCTCGTGTTCGCTGCCTCGTTTTCTGTTTCACAGCCGATTGAGCAGCATGTCGGGAGCAACACACTCGGTCGAGTTTGCAAGCAGTGGATCGTAACGGAAAGACTTAGAAGCGATGAGCGATGCCTCGAATGTATCAATCAAAGCTATCGTCCCTCTACTCACACAACGCAGAACCGCAAGTCGACAGCATCACGGAGCGTCTCTACCAAAAAGGGCAGAACCAATAGAGTCTATGTTGGAACGGAGAATCGCTGTGGTGGTAGAAGTTTACAGGAGGGGACAGGGGCAGGTGGATGCTTCATACTTGTCCAATCTGCTCAGCGGTCAAGCTTCAGTAGTAGTGCTAGAGCTGGAGAATCCAAGGGGCGCCCGTGGACTTCCACACTGGCTCACAGCATACAGCCAGAGAATGGTTCTGTGATTTGCTGGCATTGCTCTCCTCGTCGAGCAGCGAGAGCTATCTTCCACACAACACTCAGTGAATCTTCTCCTGACGATCAAGTCCGAATTGAGTCCGAATGGCGAAGTGAGAAGAGCGACTGCTTGCGCACAAATGCTACCCCTTTCCCATTACGCTACCTACAACTCCTGCAACAAGGGGTACAAAAGGGCAGAGCATGCACTCGCAGTGACTCCTCCAGTAATTCGACACCGTTGGAGGGTAACAGCAAAGCAGACAGGACGCGCCAGCTTACAAACGGTCCACGAAACAAGACCCTCAACCATCTCGGTAAGACGTGACACTCAGCGCTGCGCGAGCCATGTTCGGCATCAGACTCAGTGCAAAGGCCTCCAAGAGCACATACGAGTGCTCTTCCAGCGCTCCACGCTGGGGCTCTCTACGCGGAGCAGTCTTCCCTCCTCTTCTTCCATGCCAGAGTGTGCGGTCCCCGGGGCCGCTTCCGCTTCAGCAGGGTTCAGCAGGAAGCCAATCCGTAGGCTTCCGCGGCGGTCCGCTCCGCACGCCTCCGTCTCGAAAGCTTCGTCTGTGTCGGAAGCTTCGTCCGTGTCGTTGAGACTGCCAAGATGCATTGTCCGCGCCTCGCACTCCGCTTCCAACTCTGGTAGATGTCCGGGCGGAGGGCTGAGTTTGGAGACGCCCTCCTCTTCATCCTGTTCGTCGTCACTGACTCGGTTTAGGTCCGTGTTTGGCTCCAGGTCGCGGCGAAGGGCAACCCTGAGCGCCTCCGTCTCGTGAACGTCGTCCGTACCGTCAAGACCTCCAAGCGACGTTGTCTGCGCCTCACACTCGGGTTCGAATTCAGGTTCTGGCGACTCTTTGGGCGAGGGAACTAGCTCGGGGACGTCTTCGTCATCCTCATCATCGTCGCGCACATGTTTCAGACCGGTCCTTAGCTTGTTCATGAGAGCGGCCAGCTCATCAGCGGCTGTGGATTTGATCTGGTTCAGTTGGGTCTGTTGGTGCGGCAGCAACGGTGGTTGGTGGCGGAATTCATGGTCGATGAAGAACTGGAGGTTGGAGGTGAATGTACTCTCGCATCTGCCGAGGATTTCGTTCAAGAAGCCAGGAGGGCTGTGTGACGAGAGAGCAGAGCTGGTCATTGTTGTGTCGCGTACGACGGACATTGCATCGATGGATTGAT
Source organism: Cryomyces minteri (assembly GCA_005059845.1). NCBI lineage: Eukaryota > Fungi > Ascomycota > Dothideomycetes > Cryomyces > Cryomyces minteri. The sequence goes on from NAJN01001470.1 coordinate 8,139, forward strand.
GTGGCGCACGGTCAGACGTCAGGACACGAACATTGGGCGTATCTCTCGCCGTTGAACTCGGGACTACATAACTCAGACGACTTCGAGGCGTGACGAATATATCGCTGGTAGAACTGTGCGAGACGTGCTTGGGTGTCGGGAGCTCTTCGTCGGATTCACCTTCAGAAGAAGGGAACAATGCGTTGCTAACATCTTGCGGTGAAATGTATTTGCGCTTCGGAGTGCGGACGCGCAGCGAGGGTCTTGAAGATGAGGTCATAGTCTCCGTCCCCCGATTGTTTCGACGCGCGAGTGGTGGAGTGCCGATAAAGTGTTCGGAGACGGAGCTTGGCGGAGGAGAAGGACTGCTGGATGATGGTCTCAACGAAGATGGGGTCGTGGTTTGGAGCTCCAGTGTGTCTTGGGGTATAGGCGAGGCTCGTGTTGACGGAGTGCCGCCGGGCTGCCTCCACTTCAAGTTGGTCGAAAGCCTCTGCCTCCTCTTCTCGCGTTCTGCCCGCGCCGCATCGACCATGCACTGAAGATCCTCGGGGTTAGAGATGCGTCTGAAGACTCCCGGTTCGACGCTATCCGGCTAGAGTGCGCATGTCAGTCCGGCAGTTGGACCGAGGGGAGAGGAGAGCAGCGAGCTTCTTACCACCTCGACAGGAAAGTCGATGGACTTGCAGTCGGTTACATCAACGAGCTTGCATTTGAGTCTTGGCACTGCTTCCGGCGGAAGCTCGAGATAGTCTTTGAGCTCCGGAGGTGCCTCAGCCCGGATGCTTAGGCGCGTATTGCGCGTCAATCGGCCGATGGACCCATAGGGGTCCTCAGATTGAGAACTCTGTCGCGTACTAGGAGTCACCCGGCTGATCTTGCGCTTCTACAGAGAGTCAGTGTCTCTCAGACGGTAGAAAGATTGAGCTGATGTGACGATGAGCAGAGCGTACCTTGGAGCGGGGAGTGTTCGGAACATCGAACGCGTCTGAGCTCCGCCTCGATCCTGACGTCGTCCGATCAGTGGTACTAGCCGTGGACTGCAAGAAGTCAGTGCTGCGCTACAAACTTCTGCACCTCGACAGACAGCAACTTACTCGGGAGGCCATGTGGAACGCTGTCAGGCAATAGGTGGACTGGGAAGGTGTGCTTTGCTAAAAGGCATGGTGTCGATGAATGCAGAGATGATGGCTTATCAATGAAATTCCCCCCAACACTTTTGCATGTGTGTGAAGGTAAGCGTAAGGGCGGGTATTGCATGCAATATGCAGGTGACCGGTAGGGTCTTGCAGAGATGGGTGCAAGGGAAGATGTTGTCGACGGGAGAGATCCATTTGGAAGGATCAACCTCCAAGAGTGCAAGAGAGTCTTTGTCGCCTTCCACAAAGGCAAGGGTTGATCTGGAAGCAACTATGTGAACAAGGCTTAGGAGGAACACAGATGAACCCATGCATTCAAGTAAAAGATCTCCAAACCGAGCTTTGGTACGGAATCTTGATCGCACCATAGTACGAACCTCACAGCTTTCGACAAAAGTCTCTGCCGTGACCAACCTGCCAGTTGCACAGAGCTACCTCCATTGTCATGCCCAGAAAACCCGCTATGCAAATACCTCCACTGTCGCTCACGCTAGTCGCGCCTAAACTGAACTCTCTGTCCTCTTGCTTCACTTTGTCCGTAATCTCCGCAAATGTGTTCACATAGACGAGTCCTCCCAAGAGTCCCTCCCAGAACACAACTGCGAAGATGTAGTAGACATTGGGTATGAAGTCGAAAAGAGCATGAAGTGTGAGGACGATAAGGTTGACGATCTGCAGAAACGAAGGGACGTAGAGGTTGTGAACGCGGAAGAACGGCGTGGAGGAGCGGGAGATGAAGACGCCAACTTGATATATAGCGTTATAGGTTGGGTAGAAGGCCCGGTAGTGTGTGAATGGTGAGGACCCAACCGGGAAGAGTAGCGTTGGAGCAACTCCTTGGTTGATCGTGTATTCGGCGATGTAAACGAGCAGAAGAGGGAGCATGCTGCGTTTTGCTGTCAGAGGTTGTCCGACTGCTGACAGCGTGGTAAGAGTGTAATGTATGTGTACTTACTAGGGGAAGAAGAGACTTCGCGAGCGTGCCAAGTTCGCTTTGAGACCACACCAGGCTCCTACATTGCCCGCCGTCTTGTGGTTAGACGACGTGAAGGTTCCAGTCGACCTCGAGCGCATGGAGGCACTTAGGAGACCATAATCATCCCCTGCTAGTCCGTCAACGTCCTCTTCATCCTCACGGCTCAAGGATGCGCTGTTATCGTCCGCGGGTAGCGTCTCATAGTCCTTTCTATTAGGGCCAGAGGCCTTCAGAGGCGCCTTTGGAAGGATCAAGAAGAAGCTAATAAGCATGAACACGGGCAGAAAAGAGAATGCAAACAAAGTCCCCCGGACGTTGAGTCCCAGAGTAGTTGTTGCAATCACGTATGCTCCAGCGCCTATCAAGCCTGCGCCACCGGTTCCACTGCCCCAAGCTGCAAGGCTGAAATGGCCGTAGAAGTGTGTGAGGCCAAGGAATGACAATTCTCCACCTCCACTACTAAGGCTCGCCACTATAACACCAAGCATCTTGACTGCAATGGCATTGTTCTCTCGCGAAGCTGGAGTGAGAGCTATGAGGAGCATCCCACATGTTGACAACGCGACGAATGCTAGGATTCGGACGTGGTATGGGATGTTGTGGATGAAGTAAGGTGCAACGAGCTTCGTAAGGAAGGATGGAATGACATCGGCCAGAAGCACAACGCCCTTGGGCACAGATGGGCCGACAAGGTCTAGCGCAGCTGAGAGGATGATAACATAGAGGACGTTGTTGATGAGGCCTTGTGAATCTGTCAGCGGCGCGGTCCAGCATGCACTCG
>NAJN01001471.1:0-11012 GCA_005059845.1 Cryomyces minteri
GAGATTACAAGCTTTCATCGACAGCGCGCCCAACTTGCCTGCAGACTCCAAGGCGGGGTTTCTGCTCCCAGGCATCAAGGCGAGAAGTCCCCTCGTAGAACTGGCCGGCCCGACAACCAAAGTGCAGGAATCGATGCCAGTGTATGCTGCACCTTACGTCCTCGACGATTACGGATCTGGTGCAGTCATGGGCGTACCAGGCCACGACATTCGCGACCATGCCTTTTGGAGAGAGAATCAAGGTGCAGAGCCCATCCTTACTGTAGTCGCTGGCCCCGCCGACAACTCACCTGCTTCATCCTTCCTTACCCCGGGCCCGGGCGACGAGGCTTACGTGCACAAAGGCGTGTTGACCATGGCGTCTGGTTCGTTCAGCGGCCAGAGATCCGAGGACGCAATGAAGAACATCGTGGCGGCACTACAAGAGAACGGTCACACCGCTTCTCACACAGAGAGTTGGCGTCTCCGTGACTGGCTCATTAGCAGACAGCGATACTGGGGCACACCAATCCCAATTGTGCACTGCGACACTTGCGGCGCAGTGCCTGTGCCTGTTGATCAGCTACCAGTCAGACTGCCGGAGTTGGAAGAAGGGCAGCTCAAAGGCCGCAATGGTAATCCATTGGAATCAGTTCCAGAGTTCGTCAACGCAGACTGCCCGAAGTGTAACAAACCCGCCAGACGTGAGACAGATACCATGGACACGTTCATGGATAGTTCCTGGTATTTCTTCCGCTTCGCTGACCCGCACATTGATCAGGCCCCCTTCTCCCCAGAAGCGGCCGCCGCGTCACTGCCAGTGGATATCTATATCGGTGGCGTAGAGCATGCAATCCTGCATCTCCTCTACGCACGCTTCATCTCCAAATTCATCGCAACCACTCCCCTCTGGCCGTCCAACACCGCAGCCGAGCACAGAGGCGAGCCCTTCAAGCGCCTCATCACGCAAGGCATGGTGCACGGCCGCACCTACTCCGACCCTACGACCGGCCGCTTCCTCAAGCCCGAAGAAGTCGACCTGAGTAACCCCCAGGAGCCCAAGATCACAGCCACAAGCGAGACACCCAACATCAGCTTCGAAAAGATGAGCAAGAGCAAGTACAACGGCGTCGATCCGGCCAGCTGCATAGAGAAGTATGGCGCAGACGCTACGCGCGCACACATCCTCTTCCAGGCCCCGGTGAGCGAGGTGCTCGAGTGGGATGAAGACCGCATTGTCGGCATACAGCGCTGGTTCAACCGCGTCTGGCGCGTCGTCACCTCCAATCGCTCTACTCATCACAAGAGCCCCGCCGAGATTGAAACAGCTCTGCCAGAGCCGTCGGTCCTCTCGGAAGAAGAAGCGGACCTCCTATTGCTCACCGAACAGACCATCTCCAGCGTCTTGGAGTCTTTGTCCTCCACCTTCGCGCTCAACACCGTCGTTTCCGACCTCATTAAATTGACCAACGCGCTCGCGGATATCGAAGCCGAAAAAACGGATGCGCAGCTGCGATATCATGCCACGTCCGTGCTGGTGCGGATGATGGCGCCGCTGACGCCTGCGTTCGCGGAGGAGTGCTGGGAGGCGCTGCACACCGTTCCAGAAGCAGCAGACGGCACAGCCCTAGCCAACAGCCCAAAAAACCCTAGTATCTTCGACCACCCCTTCCCGGTCCCCGAAATCCGCATCATAGAGCAGCTTTCCAACCGCAGCCAGCCCTGCGCCGTGCAAATCAACGGCAAACTCAAATTCGCGACTAAAATCCCCGTCCCGGACCCGGCGCTCAGTGGTGAGGAGTTGCAGCGGTGGGTTGTGGAGAGGCTTGTGGCAACGGAGGAGGGGAGGAAGGTCTTTGGAGATGATGGGGAGGGTGTGCGGGTTGCGAAGAAGATTGTGGTTGTTAGGGGGGGAAGGACTGTGAATTTTGTCATTCCGCGAGGGAAGGGTAGGAAGGGGATGTAAAATGGGGGAGTGCATAGTGGAGAGGGGTGGGAGTCTTCGGGAGCATCTCCGCTTTGTTTGCGTGCGAGTCACTGAATGGCTGTGATGTATTCGATTGTATCTGTACGACACCAGGCTTGCGGCACAAGGATTTCAGGAATTGAGGCGCAGTGTTTTACACTCCACTCATTTTTGGCTTCCCTACATTGACTAGAGCTCGCAGACACGTTTCTGCAATTCTAGGGCGCTTCGCCCCTTGACGAGCCACTCTGTCTTTTGCGTTGCAAGACTATCGGTGAGGAAACAAACAACGAATTCCTTCGCACCACCATTCGAACGCTCTTCAAGGCAAGAGCAAACGTACGCGACCCTTAGTCCACAAGTTCCTTACCTGCTATCAGACCAGCGACACCACCCAAGACATCAAGCCCTAATCGAAAGGGAAAAGGACGAACGAAAAAACGTCGCAGCACCAAAGATCGAACCAGCGGCCAAAAGATTGTACCCAGCCTTCGCCGTTGCGCCGGAAGGATTTACAGGCGGTACTCAAAGTAGCAACTCGCAGGCTTAGTGCAGGGTCAACGACTGAAGCGGTTTGCTTTTTCGGGATTGGAGGTGCACACTTGACTAGGGGCCCGTGTTGTTGGAAGGGCATTGTTTCTAGGGGCTTGTGTATACATATTGAAGAATGTATACTGCGAAACCTCCGAACATGCTGCTCTGAGGCTCCTGTCAGCCCTTCGAAGCACATTGCATGCGCGAGTCATGGATCTCGACGCGAGCTCGGACCAGCTCGGTTTCGCCGCAGCAACTGCCGATGCGTTGCATTACATGGCGGGTTGTGATGCGGGCGGTATTCCGCCATCTTATCAATACCTCGATTTTCAATCACTCCCAATAGTGTAACTGCGAAGCTTGCTATGTTGTCTTCGTCGCTCCCATGTCATGTTGAACTTTCCTGGCGATGGACTTCAGCACTGCATCCAGCGATCTTGAGGCGGTCACTTCGGCCATTTTCTGCGGCGTGATGTCGTCTTGGTACGTGTACTTGCCAGGGTAGATGACGTCGGTGTTAATGTTGTCGCCCTCGCACCACACGATCTCGCCTTCGACTTTGGCGGGGAAGCCGGGCAGGATGTCGGTCAAGGCGGCGCTGGGCTCGTCAGCGGCAGGCGCGTCGCGGGCGCCAATCGCTTTCTCGCCGTCTTCGACCAGGTTGTCGGCTTGCGCGGTGATACGCTCCAGCGCGTCTTCGATAGAGATCATGCGGTCTTCCTCCTTGACCCCGTCGCCTTCGCCGCGCACGATGCCCGTCCAGGACGCGGGTCGCTCGTACCAGCCGGGACCCGCGATCTTGCCTTGCAAAGCGCTCGCTGCGACCACTTCGGGGGAGCCGAGGTAGGCTTTCGCGTCCGTGCTACCCATTCTGCCCTTGAAGTTGCGGTTCGAGGCGCTGATGCCTACTTCGCCAGGCTCAAGCAGTCCGGTTCCCAAGCCAATGCATGGTCCGCACCCGCTGGGCAGCGCCTTTGCGCCCGCGTCGAGCAGAGCTTGCCAGTCGCCTTGCTCCTCCGCTGCTTGTTGTTCGGGAAGAGAGGCAGCTGCGATGTAGAAGTTGACGTGGTCTGGAATCTTTGGGATGACGCCGTTGTTGGCGGCTGCGGCGTCTTTGAAGACCTTCGCTGCAGCTGCAAGATCAGAGGCTCGGGAGTTGGTGCAAGAGACAAGGTATGCTTTGTTGATTTTGATGTCCTGCGCCTCCAGCTCATTCAGGGGAGTAGCGACTTTGACGGAGTTAGGGCCGGAAACGTAGGGTGAGAGGGTGCTCAGATCTAGGTGCAAGTACTTGGCGTACTTAGCACCTCTGTCAGCCGAAGGTTGATTCTCGAAGAGTTCATCTAGACGCTGGTGGTTGAAGCGGTATGCCGTCGAGCTGCTCGTGAGACCTGCAGATTTGTACATAGCCGCTTCTGTGGCCTTGAAGCGCAGCCAGCCCTGCAGAACTGAGTCGATGGGGAAAAGACCGGATAGTGCTCCCCATTCCGTCGTCATGTTAGCGATGGCCAGCCTGTCGTCCACAGGTATGCTTCTCATTGTCTGCTCAGAGCCAGTGAACTCGATGGCGTGGTTTAGCACCTCGTCGTTGTTAAAGAGACCGCAAAGAGCTACGATGACGTCCTTGCCTGTGACACCGACAGGCAACACTCCGCTGAACGTTACTTTTGCTATAGGCGGAATCTGCCACCACGTCCGGCCTGTTGCCCAAATGCTCGCGGCATCTGTTCGCACAACCGCTGTTCCCAAGCATCCGATGCCACCGTACATATTACTGTGGCTATCAGAGGCTACGGCTAAAGTCCCTGGCCAGGCGTACCCTTCTTCGACCATGATCTGATGTCCAATGCCCCGGCCTGCCGGATAGAAATCTACGCCTTGCTTCTTCGCAAACTCCTCGATCTGTCTGTACTTCTTCAAGTTCTTCTCGCTTTTGTTCTGCACGTCGTGATCAAGGGTCATAACGAGCTGTCTTGGATTGTGAATCTTCGATGCGCCAATGGACATGAACTTGAGGGCTACAGGCCAGCTGTTGTCGTGGGTCATTACGACGTGCGGAGCGATGGTAACGTAGTCCGACTGCTGGACGTATTTGCCATCTGGCAGGCCCAATGAATGTTTCTGTATTATCTTCTCGGTGAGCGTCTGCGGGACTGGAGCAGGGGCCTTGTAGGAGGAGAGGAAGGAGGCAGCGTTTGGGTCTTCGATCTGGGAGTGAAACACATCCGGTGCTTCTGCCTGTCGCCGCACCGTCGTCGACGAGTACAGCCGTGTTTTGGAGATAAGAGTGGTTTGTGGTGGTGCACATCGTGGCGGATGTCGTATCGTGGAAGGCTTCGTTCGCAGCTGGTAGGACTGTCAGCCACAAGTGCGAGCAGGAAACAGATGCATACTGTACCAGGCACGACCCGCTCGTCAGCAGCCTCCTCAGTCGTATCGTCGCCATGATGTTCGCAACAGCAAGGTCAAGCTCCAGGCCCCAGATTTTCTGGGACACCGAAACGCCGACATCGCTGGCGGTCAAGCATTCTGCCAAACTTCTCAAGACTGTGAGAGACATATGAGTAGCAGTACATTCCTTGAAGCAATCCGCCCTGCAGAACTTTCGTTCTCTTCCCTCTTGCGTCGAGCTCTTTCGATTCTTAGTCTGCTACAATGCCCTCCCGCGACCAGGTGTCTTACTTCGGCGCCGGACCAGCTCCTCTCCCAACCTCTGTCCTTGAAAAAGCATCCCAAACCCTGCTAAACTACAATGACATGGGAATCGGCATCACCGAAATCTCCCACCGCTCTCCCGAAGCAAACAAGATCCTGGCAGATACGAAGACTGCCCTGGCAACTCTCCTGGACATCCCTGATGACTACGACATCCTCTTCCTCCAGTCTGGTGGCAGTGGCCAGTTCAGTGCTGTGGTGTACCACATGGTATCGTCATGGGTCGAGAAGCGGCGAAAACGGGCGGAACAGGAGATCAAAGCTGAGGCCAGCGATAGAGCACTAGAGCAGAAGGTGTTCGATCGCCTGCAAAAAGAAGTCAAAGAAGAACTTAGGCTGGACTACCTCGTCACTGGGTCTTGGTCGCTCAAGGCCTCACAAGAGGCTGCGAGGCTAGTGGGTGCTGAGCATGTGAATGTGGCCATGGACGCACGAAAAGCGAACGACGGCAAATTCGGCAAGATACCTGCGGAAAACGAGTGGGAGCTCACGCCCATCAAGAAGCAAGGCGGCACAGGCGCAGCGTTGACGTATCTTTGCGACAACGAAACTGTCGATGGCGTCGAGTTTCCCTCCTTTCCTTCAGCTCTTGACGCACAATCTCCGGACGACGAGAGACTTGTGATAGCAGACATGTCCTCCAACTTCATCAGCCGCAAAGTTGATGTCAGCAAATACGCCGTCATCTTCGGCGGTGCGCAAAAGAATATCGGCACTACAGGCATAACCATTGTCATAGTCCGCAAGTCCTTGTTACCTCCACATGCACCGCTGGCCGATCCGCGCCTGCTCAGAGATTTGAAGTTACCCGTTGGACCAATAGTGCTGGATTGGCCAACGATCGCGAAGAACAACTCGCTGTACAACACGCTTCCTATATTCGATGTCTGGGTTGCGGGACAGGTCATGCAGTCTCTCGTTCAATCGTATGGCAGCAAAAAGATAGCTGGTCAGCAGGAGATCTCGGATCGAAAGGCTCAGCTCATCTACGAAACGTTGGACGCACACAGAGAAGTGTACCAAGTCGTGCCCGACAAGTCCGTCCGCAGCAGGATGAACATCTGTTTCCGCGTTCGCGGCGGGGACGCAGACGCAGAAAAGGCGTTTCTGGCTGGTGCGGCGGAGAAGGGACTGTTGGGACTGAAGGGTCACAGAAGTGTAGGTGGCATGCGTGCGAGCAACTACAACGCTGTCACGCTCGAGGCTGTGCAGAAGCTTGTAGGGTATATGGAAGACTATGCGAAAGGGGGATCTTGAGCATGCAAGCGTCGACAAAGACGGCTTACTGCTTCGAAAGTCACGCCACCCTACCTTTGCCTTTTAAAACTGCACTCTGATCCTCTGAGGGACGCTGCATTAGGGTATATGTCGTTGGTGCTAATGATGTGGTTGCGACTCCGAGCACTCTGGTCGCAAAGCTACAGGTACCTCAGCTCTCATCGCCTCTACTTCGGGTAGTATTCCATCCACAAAGACAAAGACGTAAATCAAGCGTAGTCGTCGTCATTGATTCGTAGCGCAGTGATGCAATGGATTGGGAGAGGTGCGGCATCATCCTACCTTCAGCTACCTTACCTGTACCAGGGCAGTCCCGCAGCCAAAGGCCGCATCACCCCGTAGCGACGGGATGCGCAACCAACACTGCCTTGAGGTGCCCTAGTGCCTCATGTCGCCAGCTTGACGCGTCTTCTGCTTCTGCTTCTGCTTCTGCTTTCACTCGCCAAGACACGCCCAATCCCAGTTACCGCGCATACCACCACCCTTCTCTCCTTCACACAGTCCAGCCGCGGTCGCACACGTGGCGCGCTCGAGCGCCGCCGAACGGGGCCCCCACAGCATCCGCGTCAATGCGCTCTCGCCCGGCTACATCCAGACCTCTGCCAATGCGCACTAAGAGGCGGAGGCGCTGAGCAAGGAGTGGATCAGGTACGTACCGCTCGGTCGCGTTGCGAAGCCGGAGGAGTTCAGGTGCTCAGCGGTGTGGATGGCCAGTGAGGTGAGCTCTCTGAGGGGAGTGGATGTTGTTGTAAATGGCGGTTATACCGTTTGGTGACGGGATGGGAGAGGTGGTATGTGCTGGTTGGTGCAGCAGAGACGTGGCTAAGATGGGGATGCGGTGGTGGATTGACATGGAAGAAGAACCCCAGGGTGTGTGGTTGGGGGGGTGGAGAGGTAGGACACTGGAGATCGCCCTCCGCTGTCTGGTTCTCTTTTGCTCTGGTGTCTCGGTTGGGTGTTTTGCTGAAGCTGTGAGTAAGGGGAATCGCACTGACATCTTATAGAGTACAGGGGGTTTATGCTTCCTTCAATCTCCATCAATTGCATCACAGGTGCGAGTGAAGTGAGGGATGTATTTAACCACGTAAGACTTAGCCACGGGGACCTTCTCCTTGGTCGAACCGCGCGCGTGCGCCTTCGCGTCTGAAAAAGGCTAGACGCTAGTTGCCTTTCATTTGGAAGGAACCGGCGCCGCTGATTTCGGAGCGGGGGTGATCTCGGTGCAGGGAGGCTGAGGAAGGGGGTTCCCAATTCTCTTGCCCTTTTTGGTCTTTCTGTGTAATTAATGATTTGAGTTCGCCATAGTAATGTGGAGATGGGAGGGCATTGTTTCTTTCTTTTTTGCTTTTTGGTCTTGCTGATTCGATCTGATCTAACGATAGTGTGACATGTGGAAACGGAGATGCAATCGCAGAACTCAGTTGTGATCATGTATTGGTTCCAAAGGCAGATTTCGCAGTGGAGCTCTCGTTTCGATCAATTCAGGGGCTATGTAACTATCCAGTCTCTCTATATCTAAGGCTAGCTAGCAAGACGGTAGGAGATGTCTGCCTCCGCTGTTTGGGGTTTCTGCATATTTTTCATTCTACGTCTCGGAGGTATGTGCAGGCTTGGTGTAGGCTTGAAAACCTACCAGCATCGACATCGCTTTGAACAATGAATCCTACTATCCTACCGGATACGTTGGGTCTTCTTTCAAGTTCAACAGTCTGCAAACAGATATCTGGAGTAGTAACATGAGTAGAGGATGTGGACTCAGCCTAAGTGAGTTGACTCTCTTTTGTGTGTTTGTGCAAATGTTGCACCGGTGATTGCAGCTGTGTCATGCAAGGTTGACCGAGATTGTAGCCTCAGTAATTCCAACATCCACCTCCTGAACACGAGATGCTCTGTTCGCTTGCCGTGCTTTGAATAAAGTTGGCCTGTTCGTTCCCCCAGCCGTGCTAGGCTAGGGTCTCAGCAGACTGCATGGAGTGAACAGAAAGGATCTCGTTTAGCTCACGAGACACCAGTAACGGGCCGCGGTTATACGTTCAGCCGCTGCCGTTGCTATGTTAGCGTGTCTGCATTGACGTAGGTAAACTTGACCTCACCTTATAAACAAGGGAGACTTCCACCGAGTCCTGCCACAATGACGACCTTCTGAGACTCTAGGACGTAGGAGAGAGGAGAACAAAGAAATGAGACTTGCGAAGCCCTCCTCATACTACTTCGGTGGTGGGAGAGCCGTAGGGAACCCTCTGCCACCGGCCAGAATACAGATCATGAGTGATCTCCACCTGGAGGCTCAGTCGTACGCAGACTTTACAGTACCAGCTCGAGCACCTAGCCTTCTGCTGTGTGGAGACGTTGGACAGCTTGTAGACTATGAACACTACCTGCGCTTCCTGCAGAGTCAATGTAGGCAATTCTCTCACGTCTACTTGACCCTTGGCAATCATGAGTTCTTTCACGCAACAAGAAAAGAAAGCCTTGCGAAAGCTGCCTCTCTTGAGCAAGAAGCTTCCCTTTCTGGGAAGTTCACTGTCTTGAACAGAAAGAGAGTTGACATTCCTGGATCCGATGTGGCTCTCCTTGGTTGTACACTTCATTCTTTCGTACCGCGTGAATCTCGAGCAATAGTAAACGCCAAGATGCTGGACTTTAGGGTGATTGGAGACTGGTCGCTGAAAGAACATAACAAAGAGCACTTGCAAGACGTAGAGTGGCTCAGGGGGCAAGTTGCCTCTATAGCCAGCAATGAGCCGCATCGCCGCATCTTGATTGCAACTCATCATGCCCCTTCGCACATAAACACTTACAATGCTGCTCACCGGAGTAGCCCCTGGGGCTCGGCCTTCGCTACAGGGTTGTTGGAAACGGAGGTGAAGAGCTGGCAAGGCTCGAAGCACATAGCTGCGTGGGTATTCGGCCACACGCATTGGAATACCGACGACGTGCACGAGAATCTGCGGTTGGTGAGCAACCAAAGGGGTGCTGTACCCGCGCGATGGATACCGCCTTCTTTCGCTCAGGCTAGGAGGCGGTACAGATCGAAGGCCAGGTCGTGGATTGCCCGGCTCCGAGGCCAAACATCTGCCTTCGACGTCGCCAAGGTGATTAGTGTCTGAGCTTGATGTCGGTTCATGTGATCCGTCCGTCTCACCGCTTCTTGTCGTTTGGCTTCGGCACCTGACCTGACAACTCCGTCTTCCGCGCACAATCTCTCGCTACAAATTCGACTCAATCCCACGCCGACGGCAACAAGTACACATCACCGCACCCATCCGCCTACACTATTCTCTTGCACCGACTATCGACAAGAAGTCGTGAGCACCGCAAGAGAAACAGCCACGAGGAGAACCAGCATGCCACGCGCAACACAGACCCAGCCGCGGGCTGGCTCGATCTGCACTAACCTTGCCCAATTGCGTGCAGCTCCGAATCGTCTGAACTCCACAGACGGCTACACCTATGCCAAAGATTCTGATGCTGCATTGAAGAAGGTCACTGATAAAACGGCGCTACACTGCTACCACGTTGCAGGCGATATTCCCGATCTCTTGCTTATCGGCGTGGTTTATGAGGAGTTGCGTGGTACCAAGGCCCGTTTCGGACATACGAGTTCCGGCCGCTGGGTTGACGTTTACGCCATCGTCGTCGTAGATCAGGCCGATCAGGGATACTCCAAGGTTGTTGCCACCTTGGAGCTGCGCTCTGGGAAGAAGGGTAGAGAAGTTCTGGGAGGCCATGCCCAGGTATTTCCTAACATTGTGGTGGTTGAGGGGGCGCCAATCTACCCTACCGACTACCGTCTATTGCCGCAGCATCAGAGCGACATGCGTTCTGTCGCTAGTCGGGTCTTGAAGGCCGTTGAGCGGACACTGCGCCGCACAGGTGAAGAGAAACTAGTGTGGCACAACACCCATTCCGTCGGGCTGTTTAGCTTCTTCAGCACTGAGATGTGGAATCGACTCCAAGCGATCGTGTGTACGAACGCGCTGAAGGTAGACGACAACGCCGTATCACTCGTCAACAGGCGAGAGGATCTCATCTGGGAGGAACACGTGTTGAGAGCCGAGCAATTCAAGGTTACCGTGCTCTACGTGCACGAGTCTTGCAGCGGTGTCGAGAATCTTCCCAACCTTCGTCAATTCAAAGGTTTCGCCGACGCATGGCCAGCAATATTACCTTCTCCAGGCTACCTCGCACTGCTGCAGTGGACATTTGGAAATCTCGCTCAGCTGATCTTTCAGAGTGTAGCAGCCGTCGACCACTGTTACCGTGGGGAGTGCGTGAGGAGGGCGAGGGCGCTTCTTGCGCAGCACGACTCAGCCCAATATTGGGCGAAGCGGATTCTGGAAGAGGACTTGTACAGCAGGGAGACGTGTCGGATGGTGGCTAGTAGGAAGCTTGAGCTCCTCGGCGGTCTTGATGGAAACATCAGCTGCCCCATCGATGCCTTGCCCGACAAATTGGCCGACCTCCTCATCGGCCCTGGACGTCCAACTAATCACCTGACTGCCGCACGCGTCGCCGTCGACCACAACAGAGGAACCCT
>NAJN01001472.1:0-11011 GCA_005059845.1 Cryomyces minteri
CTCGCGCTGCCGCGCCCGCTCCCGCTCCATCTCGCGCTCCAGCAGCGACTTGGACGCCCAGCCGCCCGCTTTCGTCGCCTGCGTCGACGCCGCCCGCCGCGCGTCTTCGCCGGCCCGCTCCGAGGCCGACGTCATGCCGAGCTCGGCCGGGTGGTGGATTGTGGGCGTGGGCGTGGAAGGGGCCGGGGCCGGGTGGGTGGCGAGGAAGCGGTCGGTGCGCGTCGTGGGTGGTGGTGGCGGCGAGGTGGGGATGGAGTGGGCAGGCGCTGCGGGGAGGGGACGGGGGGATTTGGGCGGGGGCCGTGGGGGTGAGGGTGCGGCGATGGGGTCGGGTGGGTTGGTGTGCGCGGGTGGGGAGGGCGGGCTCGTGGGCGCTGGTGGAGCCGATGGGACGGATGATTGGGTGGGAGCTGCACCTAACCCTGGACCTGGAAGCGTGGGAAGCGGCTTGGGTTTCGATCTGATTGGCGTCTGCGCGTTGGCGTCGGTCCATTGCTGGCGCAGGTACTCGCGCTCGTCCACAGCACCCCACGAGACATCGCTGTCCTTTGGCGACGGATCGCGCGCAGCGGATGCGGGTGCGGGTGCGGGTGCAGGGTCCGGCCTGCTGGTGATGGTGAGCTGTGGATGCGAGCGGTTGTTGTCTTGACGGAGGCGTTCTTCGCGCTCGAGCTGGTACTGGCGCTCACGCTCCTTGGCTTCCTCGAGTTGGCGCTCCAGCTCGCGCACTCTGTTTCGCTCGGGGGTGTCTTCAAGCTGTCGGCCACTTGGAGTCCTCTGGCTGGCTGCTTGCTCTTTCTGGTACTGGCTGAGGAACTGGCCGCGTAGTCTGGCGTCACTGTTGCCTCTCTTGCGTTGCGCCTCCTGATGCAGCCGGTCCTGGATCTCCTTCTCCTCACGTAATCTCTGCTCCTCGTCCTCTTTCCATCTGCGCTCCTGCTCCTCCCACTGCCGTTTCTGCTCCTCCGCGCGCCGCTTCTCTTCTTCTCTCAGTCGATGGGTGTCTTGCTCCCACCGTTGCTCTTCTTCTATCCTGGCCTGCTCTTCCTCGGCTTCTCGCTCAACGCGTCGCTTGTGCTCGGCTTCCTCGGCCTGTATCCGCAGTCGCTCGTTCTCCGCGTCCTGTTCCCTTCGTTTCCGTTCCTTCTCGGCCAGGCTTGGCACACTAGGAGCAGCACTTGTAATTTGTCTTCGCGCTCCAAATGCGACGCCCTGATTCCCTTGACTGGCTCCACCCATGTAGCCGTACTGGTGGATGTTCCATGCTGGAGAAGAGTTCCCTTCGTCGCTTTTCTTGCTCCAACTACTGACTGGACCAGCAGAAGACTTCGACCCACTGTCCGTAGCTCTTGATGCGTTCGAGCCGCCGGTCAGAGCAGGGCTCATCGCCCTTGCCGAAGGAACTGCTGTCGAAGGCTTTGAGATGGGGTTGAACGTTGAAGAGCTGGTCGAACTCGTATTGCTCGCTCCTCTGTTTCGAACGTAAGTGCCAGCATTCAGCCCACCATTGGTCGCGCCTGTGGTCGACGGACTCAAGGCGCCAGCTCGCTTGGGCCCGATGGTAGTTGGGAACCTCGATGGATTCACCGCGTTGGCTCTGCGGCTGAAAGCACCCAGACATTGCAGGACCTGCGTTGGGTCTTTGGATTCGAACAAGTCCACGGTCAGGAAGCGGTCATGCGCAGGAAGGTGCAGCGGCGGTGCTTCGCAGGCGCGAAGGAAATGAGAGATGTTCTCCATCTGTATAAATGGCATCGACGACTTCTTAAACTTGATCCCTGGCGGTGCATTGGCCAAATTCGCAAGTCTGGGTGACGGACTGTTAGCGACGGCCTTTGTACTGCAGGGCCAAGGGAGATGGCAACAGCATACTTGCACAGCACAACCCCATCCTTCAGCGCATCTAGTAAGTCTCCACCTGGGAGGCTCTCCCCTAACGTGTCTTCGATCCACGATCTGACCTCGTTCGCGGCCTGCGGAGTGTATCTGGAGAGACGCAGATTACGCATGTCTTGGTCCAGAGATGTTACTGAAGCCATTGCGAATGTCTCGGAATGCGTCTTCGAGGGATAGAGGGTCGAGTCGGGGTGCAAACGGTTCCCCTTTCACCCCCTTATGGCGAATGCGCTTACGCGGAGGGGTACGGCTGAGTATGTAAGAGGCGCGTTACGGCAGCGGTCGTCTCCGTATGGGAATGGATATATGACGGGGTAGCGGTGGTGTATAGTAGGTCGAGGCCTTGTCGAGTCTTACACGTAACATACCGTTACACTCAGACAATGGTACACTGTGTATTGATGCAAGTGGTGCGTGTTTTGGCGGGATGCGTCAACGTCACCGAGAACTGCACGAGTGCTTGACGGTGGGATCTCGTGAGCCACCTTGGAGCTGTTTTCTTCGCATCTACACACCCGCACGTCTCGAAACATGTCCTCAATGTCGTCTCGCCCCGGTCCCATCCGCCAGCTCTGGCTTCGGTGGAAAGCGCTCAAGCTGCCGTGGCGGCGGCAATGGCTCGCAGGTCAGTGATCCCTCAGGCATCAAGGCGTGTCGAAAACAACAGACCCGTACCAACAACGTCCAGGCTACGACCTCGCCGGCAACACCTTCTGGGAGTTCAAGGACCAGATCAACACGAACCGCCTGCGCCGCATGGCACGGCCAAACCCCAAGCTCTACTACTCCGACATCAAGTACACGCCGCAGTGGCACCAATGGCTGCGGCACACGCGCGGCGCACCGCCCAGCCTCGAAGAGCAACAGTACGACGTCTCGCGGCAAGCGCAGCTGAAGTACCTCGCGCAGAAGGCCGACGAGCGCTGGGCGTCCGTGCCGTCGTTCCTCGACGCTCCGAGCAAACAGCAGCCCGAGCCGGCCATTGGCGTCAAGGACCCCGGTGGCTACGCGCCACAGACAGAACCGGAGGCGAAACAGGGCGTGCGGAGTGTGGTGGGCACGGCGGAGGAGGTGAGCGAGGCGGCCGACGGGGTGGAGGTGGACAAGGGACGGTTCAGAGGCGAGACGAGGGAGACCCCTAGGAGGAAGGAGGCCAGGGAGGAGAACCCGTTCAAGGTGCAGAGGGGTGGGCCGAGTGAGAACTGGGAGCCTGCCGCGTGGTCGCCTGGGGTTGCGAAGAGGAGATGATCTCGAAGACACAGATGCGGTTCACTTCTCACGAAAATACATTCACAACGCTCCACAGCTTACTGTTTTGTGCTCAGTGTTTGATTGATCGGCTCTAA
The DNA here is from genome assembly GCA_005059845.1 of Cryomyces minteri. Classification (NCBI taxonomy): domain Eukaryota; kingdom Fungi; phylum Ascomycota; class Dothideomycetes; genus Cryomyces; species Cryomyces minteri. Next base: position 3,243 of record NAJN01001472.1, read on the forward strand.
CCCTCCGTTCTTTTCTCTGAAAGTTGAGGCTCTCGCTCTTTTGAAGATGCCACAAATTCTTGCTCGAAACGCTGATGACCTTCCCCGGGAAGACAGAGCAACCGGTATCAGCGACCAAATGGCTCCACGGTGCAAGCAAACGCCCCTCGGAAGAATTCGGAGTCCTAAGAAGGACAGGCTATGGGCCCTCTCTTCTCTAGCCACAGCAACGCCGTGCCGGTGATACGAACACGGCAAATGCACGCAGACAACGAATCCAAAGCCCTTATCCTCCACTTCACCGACACACAACCCCAAAGCCCAACTGGCGGCTCTCTTACTCAACCCTGGTGCATCCCCCCTGGCGGGCCCGACCCCGGCGGCGGAAATCCTGCACCAAGGGGACTGGGGCCCATGTTGGGCGGCGGGAAGGGCAGGCCACCTGGTGGCGGGAAGGGCAGGCCGCCTGGTGGGGGGAACGGCAAGCCTTGGGGCGGCGAGCCCGCGTTTGCGTTTGGTGGCATGGGGAAAGGTGGCATGCCTTGTGGTGGGGGGAAAGGGAAGGGCATTCCTTGCGGCGGGGGGAAGGGGAGACCGTTTGGCGGGGGGAATGGGAGACCGCGTCCAGCTGTGGAGTAGTTGTGTCAGTACGACGATGGAATGGGGAAGCGTATGGATTTTGAAAGAGGACAAGGGTGTAGGAAAGGAGAGGATAGAAGGACTCGGAGTAGGGTAGGAGAGGAGACGAGATAACATAGAGAAAGACAGCACCCACCTCCACCCGGCCCCGGCGGCCCTCCTGGCATCCCAAAAGGCGGCGGTGGAATCGCTCCACCCGGAAACCCAAAACCCGGCGGCGGTCCTCCAAAGCCTCCTCCTCCGCCTGGCGCCATGGGGCCACTGCCTTGCAACATGGGGTTCGCGCCCGCTTGGCCCTCGGCCGCGTACGAGGATGTGATGGAGTCGATGACGCTTTGCGCTTTTTCGTGGCCGATTTCTGCGTGACTGTGAGTCTGGGTGTACTGTGCGTGCGAAGGATTGGGTGAGGGAGGGGCGAAGGGGAGGCGCTGGACGGGGGGTGGAAGGGCTAGGAGGCGTACGTTGGTAGTAGTCGACGACGTTACGGAGGTGGTTGCGCCCGCTGTTATGGGCTTTGCGCACGCTCATCGAGTCGTGCGTGAGGTAGACATCGCAGTAGTCGCCTTGGAGGAGGAGTCAGTGAGAGAGCTCGAGCGATGTGCCAGACATGGACCTACAGAAGAGTGCACGGGCGGTCAGTCAGGGCTTCTCGGGCGGCGAGGAGGAAGAGACTTATATTTTGGCATGACGGCGACGGTGGTGGAAGGGTTGTGGTATTGGTGGACGGGCAGCGAGAGGTTGCGACTGCGAGCAGGTTGCGGTGTTCAAAGCTCCAGAGTTCGAGAGAAGTGGAGTGGCAGGGTTTCAGATGCACACGTGACAGCGCGCTTCCAAAACCACGAGAACATACATAATAATGTATTATAAGGTACGTCCATCCCACCTCCGACAACCAAATCATGCAACACCTCCGCCCTTGCTCTACGACTCAGGCTTAGACCGCCAGAAGACCAAGACGGGACAGCACAGGACTAGACACCAGACGAAGGGACATGTTCGCCGTTCTTCTCCAGCCCTCCTGATCGTTCACCCATCCCATCGGACACGATCATGGCGACGGTCCCCAGCAACAGCATCTGGTCCTCTATGAACTACGTCCCACCCCGCGGCCGCTGCAACCACAAGCCGTCCCTCCTGAGCAACAACTGTTCCTGTCTGCGCTTCATGGTGCATCCTCTCAAAGTAAGTCCCTAGCTCACCCCTCTCCACTCTTGGCCTGGTCTCTCCAACCACAGCTCCCACCCATCCCCTCCCCCTTCGTTACCACACCCTTCCACAGCGCAGCCCTGACGAACCCAACCCCACAAGATCTCATCCTCCTTCGACTGCGACGGCTGCAGCCACCACGCGTCCTTCCACAGCATGGAGAACCGAGCCGACGACGAAGTTGTCAAGCGGTGGCAGCGCGAAGCCGTCGACCACGCATCCAACACGCGCAACCACGCGTCCAACAGCCGCGCCGTCGGGAACGACGACTCCGCCGCCAACACGCCCGCGGACGCCCCGCCCCCTCGCAAGCGTGTGCGCGCCGCCCGCGACAATGCCGACAACGACGGCAGCAGCACAGCCGGCACAGCGAACGCGACCCACGGCACGAGCCGCCAGACAGGACGCAGCACGCACAACAGCCGGCGTCGCGCCATCGCCGCTCCGCCTGCTGACGTGGCCGCAGTAGCGATCCCCGTCGCTGTCGCTGTAGGCCGGGTCGCGTGGTCGACGGATGCGAGGGCGGGGTCGCGTTCGCGCGGTGGGGATGAGGCGGTGGCGGGGTTGAAGAGCGAGCCGGTTGATTGAGTGGGAGTCGGCGCGGTCCGATACTGGGGAGGAGAGGGGCGGGGGAGACAGGACAGAGGGACAAGGGCAGAGAGAGACAGAGACAGAGAGAGTGGTTCGGTCGGGACGAGACGAGCTGTTGGGCGCTGCAAAAGACGAACGGGCTGGTTCCACAAAGCCACCCCCGACACCCAGCTTCCCCGTCCCCAATCCGCACAGCAGTACAAGCAACGATCTAACCCGCCAAACCCCGGCACACGCAGCCCGTTCCGGCAACCCTCCCCTGCGCCCACACGTCAAGAACGGAGCCACGCGTGCACAGACATCGGGGGGGGGGGGGCGTCAGATGCCGCCTGCGTCCCTCCATCCTCTCTCTCTCTCTCTCTCTCTCTCTCTCTCCCTCTTGCCCCCGCGCTTCAAGCCCGTCGCTTTCGAGCCCCAGATCCAGAGGCGTGCCGCCGCCCGACCCACTCGACCCACACGTCCAGGTCGGCCGCCACGTCCAGCGCCCTGGCCAGCGTGCGCAGCTCCGGCTCGTTGTCGTGCGCGCCTGTCATGCCGACTCCAGCGCCGTCGTCGTCGCCGTCTCCCGCGCCCCGCGCGACGAAGGTCGCGGCCGCGACGGCCACGTCCGCGTTCGGGCGGATGTGCAGCGTGGCGCTGGCGGGGGCGAGAGCGGGGAGGGAGAAGGTTAGGTCGAGGGCTGGGAGCGGGGAGGTGGAGAGGGTGACGTCCAGCGCGACGTTGTTGTTGTTGTCGGTGTTGGCGACAGTGTTGGTGTTGACGGTGCTGGTGGCGGTGCCGTCTTTCGGTCGCGTGCTGCCTGGGCGGAGGAGGTCGGCGAGGCCGAGCGGCGGCGTGGGACGCGGTGGTGTTGTTGAGTCGTTGGACGACGCGGTGGCGACGCCGTGAGGTCGGCGTTGTCGTCGAGACGCTGGGTGTGCCGGCGCCGGTGCCGGTGCCGGTGCGAAGCTCTTCCGCAGCAGCTCGCCCAGGCACGCAAACTGTCTCAGCACCGGCAGGATGCGCACGAGCTGTCTCGGGTGCGTGAAGGGGATCTCGTCGAGCACGCGGCCGTACTCGACCTCGGGCCCGAACAGGCTGCCGACGTGCCTCCGCGGCCGCGCCTGCCCGTCCGCGTCGACGGCCCAGACGAGCCGGTCGCTGCCGATGTCGGAGGCGGCGGCCGAAGGGTATGGCGCGCGCTGGCTCTCCGGCCGCAGCAGCAGGCCCTCGTACGTCGTCGCGCGCACGCTCTCCTGCGCGATGGCGACGCCGACGCTCTCGAGCAGCGCCATGGCCGTCTGCAGCGGCACGACGAGCGGCGGCTCGAGCTTGGCGACGAAGCGGACGTCGGGCAGCTTGCCCAGGGCCGGGTCGAGGGCCAGCGCGTCGGCTTGGCCGGCGGTGTCCGAGGCGATGTAGGTCTGTGGGGGCTCGAGCCAGTCGAGGAGCGGGGCGGTGCTGAAGAGGTCGTTTGCGTCGGTCGATTCCGACACGGGCTTTTCGATCCGCGACGATATCCAGCTGTCGGAGACGCGGAAGGACGGGTAGAGCTGGGCGGGTGAGGTCTCGCATTCGATGCGGACGGAGAAGATCTTGCTGCCGTCGTCGCTCGCTTTGGGCCTTCCCTCGTCGACGTCCATTGCTCGGCCGGATCGTGATGCAGGAGGTCTGTCGGAACCAGGCTTGCTGGTAGTAATGTGCCGGCAGTCCATCCAGTACTCGACGGCCAAGCCAATCCTCTTGCCAGCATGCATCCGCGGCCGGCCGCTCTTCTTGCACATGACCTCCCTCTCCGCCCTCTCCTCCACGTTGCCGCGTGAAGCATCCATCAGAGCCATAGCCGCCTTCTTCTCGTGTTCGAACAGCCTCCTCAGGCTCGTGTAGATGCCCGCGATCGCTTCGTAGCAGTTGATGTCGCGCGTCGGACTGAGCTTGTCCAGTTTCGCCAAGATCTCCAGGTTCTTCGCAAAGGCGTCCAGCTTGGTCTCGATGCTTGTCGAACCCGGTGGGGGCGTGAGGTCGTCCTGCAGGATCCTGGCCGCGGACTCGGCGTGGGCTTCCAAGGCCTGGGATGCCAACGGGAAGGACAAGCTGACGTTCCGTGGCATGCCGGGCTTGATGTCTACCTGCAGGGTGCTCAGCAAAGTCGTCCGTTCAGAGTGCATTTGGAGCATGGGGCACCTACTTCCACAACAACCGTCTCCCCAGCTATCATCAACGGGCCAACGCCGTGGTCCGAGTCATACGCGCAATCGAGCCCATAGCTCTTCGCCAGCCTCTCCACGGCTTCTTCGCTGACCCGCCCAGGCCTCTTCCTCAGCGTCGCCAACACACCCTCCAACTTCCTCCTCCGCTCGTCCTCACTGTCTCTTCCCCCCAGGGATCCAGCGACGAACCCGAGCCCGCTCATTCCCATCCCACTCATACTAATCCCCATGCCCACGCCCTCCTCCAGAGCGCCCAGGCCGCCCAAGCTCATGCCCAACCCAGCCTCGGATGCAAAGTCGAGCATCCCGGCCGCGGGCGAGCTTCCAGCGACGCCCATCGAGCTCCCAGCCAAACCCGCTGCGCTCCCACCGACCCGCGCCATGGCGCTGGACGTGGGGCCGCCGTGGGCGAACGGCGATTTGCCGGCTTGTGCGCGGTGAGCAGCGGGAGAAGGCAGGCCGCGCGGCGCTGGAGAGGAGAACGCCGCGGCGCTCAAGTGGGCGGAGGAAGTAGTCGGCGTGGAGGCATTCTGCGCCGCGAGGGGGTGGTGGGGTGGGTTTTTGGCGGCTTGCGAGCTGGATGCGGTCAAGTTGGACATGGCTCAGCGCACAATCTCTGAGATCCAGCGCCGAGTGTGTTGCATGGTCGAGGTACGGGTGCGCTGTTGTGTGTGTGTGGGTTGGTCGTGGAAACGTGAGATCGAGTCATGCTTTACGACAAACCCAACTGCCTTTGACTCGCGTCGGGACAGAGTGACCATCCATCCTTCCTTCCTTCCTTGCTTCCATCCATGGCATCTGTCGAAGCAGCACAAAGGGCATCTCGTGGGTTCGACACGCGTCGAATATTCGTACGCGAATCAAATGAGGAAGTCCACAAACACGTGAGGGTAGCGCATCTACTCTAGGCGCACAGTCACAGCGCGAGAGCCCACCGTGTAGACCGGGTTCTTGCACGTAAGATCGAATCGTGTCCAGTACCGACATCTGATTAACGCAATTTCAGCGATGAGACTCCATGTTGTGACACCCTCTAGCTCCCGTGAAGGCACTTCGCTTGTCTAAGTCTGCAGCAGCTTGTGACGCATCCGAAAACCCCCCTGTTGATTCCCCCTTGTCAATGTGATAAGAAGCACGCGCATGAATCGACAATCCGAACGGTCATGGCTTAGAAATGGGGATGACCATGTCCACCTCCACTGGCTTGGCATCCATGACCTTCTGGTGGACGTCTGAGCCATCTACACTTCCGCAGAGCTATTTGAAGAGTTAGCCAAGTGTCGCACACGAGATGGTGAGGCGATCTTACAGTCTCCACGATTATACCGGTAATCTGGTATGGGTCGCCGTTGGACGCTGGACGTCTGTCCTCAAAGTAACCCTTGCCCTCTTCCGCACACTGCCTGTTGACGCGAACTGAAGCGCCGCGGTTGGCGATACCCCAGGTAAACTTGTCGTAGCTGGCTGTCTCGTGTGCTCCTGTCATGCGTGCGAGGTTGCCCTCTCCGTAGACTTCCATGTGCTCCTTTTGGCGTTTGCTGAGCTTCTCCATTGCTGCCTCGATAGCCTTCATGCCACCCTCTGCGCGCATCTCTGCGGTAGACACGTTGGTGTGGAGACCGGCACCGTTCCAGTCACCCGGAATGGGCTTTGGCGCAAATGTCACCTTGACGCCGAACTCTTCTGCGACGCGGTGGAGGATGAAGCGAGACATCCAGAGCTGGTCACCCACTGCCATGCTGATCAGCTCACAGCTCCGCGATCTTGCACGCGAGCGGAATCAGGACGCGACTTACTCGAGATTCCAGTGCAGGGTCCAACTTGGTACTCCCATTGACCTGGCATGACCTCGGCATTTGTCCCGGAGATCTCAATGCCGGCGTACAAGCAGGCCTTGTAGTGTGACTCAACAATGTCTCTGCAGAAGACCTTGCCGGTCCCAACACCGCAGTAGTAAGGACCTTGAGGAGCTGGGAAACCGTTCTTTGGCCAGCCGTAGATCCATCCGTCGTAGTCGAGCATGGTGTACTCTTGCTCGAGACCGAACCAGAACTCGTGCTTCTCGTGCGCCGCCATAAGCTTGGCCGCATCGTGGCGGAAGTTGTACGCATTTGGCTTGCCATCGGACATCCAGGTCTCGCACATGACGAGGACGTTGTCGCCTAAGCGGAACGGATCCGGGTACATGGCGACCGGGCGGAGGTAGACATCGGAGTTGTCGCCTGGGGCCTGGCCGGTGGATGAACCGTCGAAATTCCATTCTGGGAGCTCGTCTACGCTACTCGGCTTCTTCTTGAGAGTCTAGAGTGCAACGAGTGTCGTGTCAGTATTGAAGTCCAATGTCTGTGCGAGACAAGTTGCAAGAACGCGTCAGCGGCTCAGCGGAGTGGTGTGCGCAAAGTGCTTGCGTTGTGTGGCTTGCCTATCGCCGGGCGCTGGCAGATAAGCGCGAAAAAGCAGCAAAGGCTGGAAGAATGGGCATCAAAGCCCATGTGAATCGACTCTCGAGTATGGCAAGTGCTGCGTGCTGGGTGCGACTGACCTTGCTCTTGGATCGGACACCGTTGGAGCCGTCGATCCAGACGTACTCTGCCATAACACATCCCTTCTGATCGAGCTTCAAGTATTTTTGCAGCTGCGCACACGTCAGTGTAGATCCAGAGAGGCCGCCGGCTCTGGATTCGCTTACATTCGCAGTGTTGGAGATTGTGAAAGATTCGGCCTGCAAGACGGTCAGATCGCCGGGCAACTGTGCTGTGAGAAGGCGCACGAGACCATACCATGACTGCGGTGCGTGTCGAGTGTCAGCGTGCGGTGTGCGTGAAGGGCGAGTGGAGTGTGCAGAATGGGGGCTTTTGCAGGGACGATGCTCGGAGTGAGGTCAAGGACGAAGGGAAGGAAGAGGGATGTTGTTGAGTGGAAATACTGGTCGCGAGGCCGGGGATGGGTCAGTATCTAGGTCAAGCGGCGGGCGAGATAAAGACTTCCACTGTGGCTGAGGCAAGGCGAGCCAAGGCAGCGGAGGCCAGGCAATGGGTGGGAGTGCGATTGGGACTGGGATTCCAATTGTTTTCCCCTTGCCGCACGCGATCTGCCCCAAGCTTGACAGGCAGCTACCTCCCAGAAGCAAAACGACGCAAAACGACGCAGCTGTCTGACCCGGGC
>NAJN01001473.1:0-11005 GCA_005059845.1 Cryomyces minteri
TCTCATGCGTGTTCCAGTAGTAGATGTGAAACCACGGCTTTGGAGTCGGCATGACTGTATGTCACTCAACTCTGACCTCTTGCGAACGTCGAACGACCGCTCTCTATTGGATGCGAATCTGATCAGCATTGTGCTAGGCCTAAACATCTAAGAATTTCTCTCGAAGTTTGCCTCTATTCCTTTGGACAATTTTAATTGAGACACATTGTAGCATGTGATCTGTATTATTCCAGATGCCAGGCGCCATCACCAGCAATATTTACAAAGCACGACGCGCTGGCTACAAGTCACAACAAAGCACTGTAGACCATGGCCATCGACGATTATGTCGACAGAAGCCCAGGAAGTGGCTCCATCTCGTGGAAGCCGCGAGCTTACCAGGTTGAGATGTTAGAGGAGAGCTTAAAGCAAAACATCGTTGTTGTTGTGAGATCATTCCTTTCCACGAGCCGACTTTATCACCGCTGATTTCCAGCTAGATGGACACGGGCTCGGGAAAGACCTTGGTACAGCTGCCCTCCACCCTAACCATTTAAGATGCCTCTGACTGGGGCTAGATGTATGGTAAAACTAAAACTCGCAATACGCGTTACCTATCCTTGGACTCGTGGTAGGACAATTAAGACGACGTAGCCTGACCTGTTACTTTCAGAGCCGTTCTTCGTATAGCAAGAGAGCTCGAACGCTGTGACCTGAATCAGGTACGATCCTTGCCCTGCTTCAACGACTTGTCAGAAACTTAAGTTCCTTTCCTGTCAGCTCGTGTGGTTTTGTGCCCCTACAGTGGTTCTCTGTCACCAACAATATGAGGTTTTGCAAGACCATCTTCCTGCCTATCAATCCCGTCTCTTAAGCGGAGCCGACAACATCGACAGATGGACGGATCAGCGCCTGTGGAATGCTGTGTTGACGAACATTCGCATCGTTGTTTCTACGCCTATGGTGCTTCTTGATGCTTCAACTCATGGATTTGTGCAAATGGAGAGACTGGCATTGCTTGTGTTCGATGAAGGTATGTAAAGAGTCTGTGTGTTTAAGGCTGGATGTGTTTCAAAATTGTCTTTACCTCTGTTTGTCTCTGAATATCTGCAGCGCACCATTGCACAAAGAACGATCCCACGAACCAGATAATGCAGAACTTCTATCGGCTGGAACTTGCTACAAGTGGTTCTTCTGCACCACACATCCTTGGTCTCAGCGCCAGCCCTGTGATCAACGCAAAAACTGGAGGCCTTCGGTACGTCTATCATGAAATGCCGCAGTAGCCAGCAAAGCTGAGAACACACAGATCGATAGAACAAAACCTGAATGCTCGAGCAGTGACGCCCAAAACACATCGCATAGAGATGAGGCAACACGTCTCTCGACCAATTCTGGAGAGACGTCTGTACCCGAAGACCCAGGCGCAGATTGGAGACGAAGGCCATTCCGCTCTGCAATGCTTAATGGACGCTTACAAAGGCTTCGAGATCATGCAAGATCCTTATGTGAAAGATTTACAGCAGAGTAAAGATCCAGGAGCCAGTAAGAAGCTGCAGAAGGTTCTGTACAGCTGGAAGACGTACTGTCACGAGCAGATGCGGCTGTTGTGCACCAAAGCTATGGTGATCTGCGCTGAAGTAGGTCCGTGGGCGGTGGAGTGGTACCTCATTCATTGCATCGACAGATTCAATGCAAAGCTGGAGGTGGCCCAAGATCTCTTGCCAGAATGGACAGAAAACGAAAAATTATTCCTCCGCAAACACCTGGAAGACGTACGCGCCATGCTGCCTGTCTGTATGAGCTCTCTCGAATCAGGCTTCAGTGCCATGCTCGGAGTGTCTCCGAAAGTGCAAACGCTTGTGGATCTACTCGTCCAAGAAGCAAATCCATCGTTCACCGGAATCATTTTTGTTGACCAAAGAGCTACAGTAGCTGCACTAGCACAGGTGCTTTGTACACATCCCGAAACAAGAGACTCGTTTCATATAGGCACCTTTTGTGGCACGTCCTCTTCCACCAACCGTAAAGCAAACATCGCCGAAGTCGTCGAGCCTCACGAACAGCAACAGGAGTTGCTAGACTTCCGCGTCGGGAGGAAGAATCTTGTCATCGCGACGTCAGTGCTCGAAGAGGGCATCGACGTCCCTGCCTGCTCTATCACTATCTGCTTCGACGAGCCGAAGAATCTTGTGTCATTCATACAGCGTCGGGGCCGAGCGAGGAAGCAGAACTCGAAGTACGTCATCCTAATACCGGACCTCGACTCTACGGCGACACCGGAGAGGTGGCTCAGTTTAGAGAAGGATATGAAAGAAGCGTACGAAGATGAATCCAGGGAGAGTCAATTGATGGTGATGGGTCAGGATACTGAAGAGCCGGGCGAGCGGACTATGCGTTTGCAGTCAACAGGGCAAGTTCTCGCGCACTTCTCTTTGTGCGTTGCTGATACTGGTCAGGGCTTTACTCACGCTCGAAAATGCGATCCAACATCTGTGTCACTTCTGTGCCACTCTTCAGGCTGGCAATCATGTGAACCTACAACCTGAGTTCTCCATCACCGAAGACGAAACAACCCGTATGATCACCGCCGAGGTCATTCTGCCCACTTTGGTGGATCCGTCGGTTAGAAGAGCTTGCAGTCTGAAACCATGGCAGACGGAGCGAATGGCAAGGAAAGACGCAGCGTTTCAGGCCTTTGTCGCACTGCACAGAGCAGGACTGGTCAATGACAACCTTCTTCCGCTACTCAGACGGCAAGAAGACACACCGGCCATGAATACTAAAGACGGTGGCCCAACGAGAGTCTCTGTGGCCGAGAGGGTTGACCCTTGGATTCCGGTTGCGCAAGCGCACAGAGACCCGAAGCTCTGGTTCAAGACACTTATCACACTGAAAGCCAAAGATGAGGAAACCATGAGCATGGTGATGCTGTTACCATGTGCTGTCGCCGATCAGTCGGATTTCACGCTGCATTGGAACGAAAACGTAGAATACACTGTCCATATCAAGCTATTAGCTGAAATCGATTGGCCGTCGACGGAATGCGAGGATATCGTCGCCGCCAAAGATATCACGCATCTGATCTTACGGTCTGTGTACCGGTCCCGAATGCCGGAAAACAGGAGAGATTATCCTGCCCTGTTTGTGCCAAACCAACCAGGAGTCGCTCTTCGCATATGGGCGGATCAAATGAGAGGAAGCCGACCTGCAGAGAACATCAGGTCTACTGGCTCTTCGCTGCACAGTCCTGGTCTCGTCTACGAATATGGTAGAAGCGAGAGTCCTCAAGTCTTCGCTGGATTCGACCAGATCACCGTATTTGATCCCGAGTTGCAGTCGGATTTAGCCATTCCTCAACTCCGAGTCATGAGCCTGCCAAAGAGAAGGAACTTCTTACACCGGATACCCGTGTCTGCCCAACACCGAACAGACTCACAGAGCACGCTACGGTTCATTCCCGTATCTTCTGCTTCGATAGGCAATCTTCCATTTCGTTACTCGCTTTTCGCGCTATTTGTTCCGTCAATTCTCCATCGTTATGAGCTGTTGATGCTGGTGGACGGTCTCTGCAACAGCATACTCAGCCCTATTGGAATATGCAACCGCCGACTAGTTCTCACAGCCCTTACGGCATCGTCTGTCGGCGAAGGCATTGATTACCAGAGTCTCGAATTCCTGGGTGACTGCATTCTAAAACTTTGCACCTCGATTCAACTTGCGTCACAGCATCGAAATTGGCCAGAGAGTTATCTAACCGCCGAGAAGAGCCGCACAAACGCAAACTCATATCTTGCGAAAGCAGCCCTTAGAACAGGATTGGACAGATACATTATCACTCAGGGGCTTACCAGTGTGAAATGGAGGCCAAGATACAATGATGAGATACTGGCACCACGTAAGGAGTCACGAACGCTACGATCCACGAAAGTCCTGGCCGATGTCGTCGAAGCCCTTATCGGTGCATCTTTCGCTGATGGAGGCTTTAAGAAGGCCCACATGTGCATTGGTGTGTTCTTGCCCGATGAGCAATGGGCACCGCTAGAGGACAATCGGACCGTGCTCTTCGATGCTGTTGTTTCCAATGCGCTACGCAAGGGTAGCCATCTTGGAGAGCTACAGCGTCTCGTAGGCCACAGTTTTACGAAAGAAGCACTCCTTCTCGAAGCCGTGACCCACGCCTCCTACAACGCGGACTCTGACTCGCTCTCATATGAACGCCTCGAATTCATTGGCGATGCCGTCCTCGACTTCTTGATCGTGCGTCGTCTCTTTGCGTACACGCCGTCGCTCTCCAACGTCCAGATGCATCTCATCCGCACGACCCTCGTCAACGCCGACTTCCTAGCCTTCTGCTGTATGGAGTCCACCATCGATGTAACCCGCATCGACATAACTCCCACCGACTCCTCCATGACTACTTTCGCTCCCCTGACGCACACAGTGCCGCGCTCACTCTGGCAGTTCATGCGCCACGACTTCTCCTCCGACAACATCACTGGGCTCCAGCGCGCAGCACAAACCCGTCACGCCACCCACCGCGCCGCAATTCTTTACGCGCTGCAGCACGACACCGCGCATCCTTGGGCGCTGCTCACGCGGATGCGATACGACAAGTTTTTCTCCGACCTTGTCGAGTCGGTCATTGGCGCTCTATACATCGATGCTGGACTGGACGCTTGCGAGCAGTTCTTGCAGCGGCTACCTCTGTTTCCATACATGCTGCGTGTGCTGAAGGAGGGTGTGGACTGTTTGCATCCAAAACAGCGGCTGGGCATGCTCGCGGGTCCAAAGAAAATGCGGTATGATGTCGTCAGAGAAGCAAGAAGCTTTGTTTGTGGTGTAAGTGTGGGCGAGAGGATGGTTGTTGGCGGGGTGAGGGGAGAGAGTAGGTATGAGGTCGAGGTCGAGGCGGCGAGGCAGGCAGTGGATGTTTTGAGGAGGGAGATAGAGGGGACCGAGCATGGAGATGTCGAGATGAGGGAGGCTGATAATGAAGATGCCGTCGGCAGTGGAGAGATAGACAAGGGACGAGAGACGGACAACGACGACAGCGACATGACGACGGATAGGGAAGAGAGTGGGGATTTCGAGATGATATGATGACCTGGCAGAGAGACACTGAAGCAACGGTAGAAGGTATAGTGTGTGGCGTTGGACAGTGATACGGACAGTGCAGATTTGGTGACTTTGGTTGCTTAGGGGTCTCGGAGAGATATCGAGCGGCATAGCGTTCTTAGTGGAAGAGCACGCACAGACAAGGGTAACACAACGACTAGACGAATTGCTTCACGACATTTCTGCCCCTTTCTTCTTGACGAAAAGTGTGTTGGGCTTCTATCAGCCTCACAGGCAGAGCAGCTTGAAAGATTGCGTGTCATCTATTCTGTCGGAGTGAACTACCAGTTCAGCTATCCTTGGAGTGAGACTCTCCACCACGTATGACCACTCTGGATATAATCTCCGAATCTCGTGCAGCAAGGACGTTCCAGACAATGTAGTGCTGAACATCGACTAAATTGAGTGACTACTTCAAGCTCCTAACAACGTCTCAACGTATTTTCTCAGGAAAAAGTTCTCATGCATGTTATCGGCGTCGCAAGCGGAGCAGCTCGAGAGACGTAGATCGTTGGTCTTCCGTTACATCGGAAGCGATGATTAGCTATGAATTCCTCGACATCTCTGCCATGAAGCTCCCGTCCTCAGTGCGCTGGGTTCTCTCCCTGCCTTGTACAGGAGACGGAGAGAACAAGGGTCGCTCGATCCTTACGAGACCGTAGACGGCATCCCGGAGCATGTCTTATCACGAAGTCGTAGCAGGCTTCTTGTATAGGACGGGCGCAGACTGAGTTGAGATGAAGTAGTGAGGTGGTGCGAGTGTCGTCGCGAAACTTCCCCTCGGCTGAGCTGTCGGTCACGAACAACGCGTGCTGTTTGCCAAGGGCGCGTTTGACTCGACAACCAAGCATTACCAGGCAAAGCGTCTTCGATCCACTCAGATGTCTTCAATGGTAGGATGCTCCAGCGGGCATGTCTGAAGCATAGCTAACAGGTCTTCAGGATCCCAATTCAACAAAGCGAAAGCGCGGAGCTGCGTTGGGGACAGTGCAAAGCAGCGCATCAGCATCATCACATCCACCTTCGAAGAAGCGTAGACGGCCATCACCTGAGAGCGACGAACTCACTTCAAGGAGACCTGCCGTCTCACGCCCAAGTCCGCCAAATCCCCAACATACAGCCGCCAGACCCGTCCGAAAGCGCAAGTCCTCCACGCTCAACGAAGCCCCGGACGAACTCTCCGCAAACTACGCCTCTCTCAAACCACGAACCCGCCACGTCTCCCAAGCAACCATAAGAACCAAATGGACGAGCCTCCCAGCCCCGGCCCAATCCCAAATCCGCTCACTCCTGCTCGCCGCCAAACGTTCCGTCCTCGCCAGCCACCCGGCCGAGCAGCGGCGCACCGAAGCCGACGCCGCCATCAGCATCCTCATACGACGGCTTGAGAAACAGCTGCCGCGGATGCCGTTCCCGCCGAAGACAAGAGCGGGCAGCTTCGATGCGGCAAGGCTGAGCGAAGGCTGCAGAGGGCTGGAAGGCGCGCTGACGGCCGTCATGCAGGATGTCGCGTTGTTGGAGGCGGAGATTGAGCGCGAGGAGGCGGCGCTGGAGAGGGAGAGGACGGAGCTGAAGAGGTTGGAGGGGGACGCGAGGAGAGAGGAGGAGAGGCAGAGAAGGGATGCCTTCAAAGTATGTATCTTCTCTCGTTTCGCTTGGTTCTGCCGTGGCTGGGAGCTGCGCTGCCCATACAAAGACTGCGGTGGCACTCGCACGCTCGCGCGATCCGCAACTATCTCCTTCAGCGCTGATTCACTTCCCAGATCCACCCGCTCCTGCAACTTTCAGACGACCTCGAAGATGAAGACATTGAAGACGGTGCCGGGAGCATCGGCCTGATTGCCACCAAACGTCCCCTCGCATTAGCACAGCAATCGCTCTTCGACAACCCCGATCCAGAGCTTGACTCCTTACTCAAACAGCTGGGCAGTCACATGGAAAGCATGCAGTCGAACCACGCGCAGGTCGCTGGTCTCTCAGATGCGATGGCCGGGGCGCGAGCAACACTGGAGGACGCGCTTGGGGGTGTTATGACCGGTGGGTGAGGAGGGAGACGCGGTGTTGCTGGTCGCCATCCGTCCGACAGTCCTGGCGTCGAGTCTGTGCAGTGTGATTGCATTGATGGCGGCCAAGCAGTTCGTGTCCGCGTGCCAAACATCGCAGTGCTGTCCTCGACGGAAACAGTACAACAAGCGCGCGTCGCCACAGACGAACAAACGCACGCTCGGAACAACGTTTCAACAACGAGCCACACGCACTCCCGTGTTACGCTCGAAATCAGCTTTTGCCATCGCCGGCGCTGTACAGCGCTTGACACAGGTTGCTCCTTCCTTTTGATTCAGCCACCGAGCACGCAGTACACGAATGGGACATGATAGCTACAAGGACAGAGTATACATTCGTTCTTCCCACGTTGCTTCTCCCATAGCTATACAGAGATCCAGAACCATCGTGTACACATGAAGACGACCCTCCCAACACAGGACAGGCGCGAAGAAGACGTGCTGACTAATCCTCCGCGCTCGAACCCAGCGCCCTCCCAGCAACACAGCCAGAGCGCCAGAGCGCTGCAGAGCCCGCAACGACGCAGACTAGCGAAAGAAGCCGCGTAACTTACTTGTGAGAGTTCCGACATTTCGCAGATCGATGCTCGAAGCCGCCAACTGGGAATTGAAGGTAAATTGGAATCCCGACCCGGAATGCCTCCATGGGGGCCGTGCGGCACGGGCTGTCCTTGCCCGCGACGACCGACAGATCCACCCCGGATCCCCACCCGTCAATGCTCGAAGCAGCCGCCTTCCGCCTTGGCTTTCCTCTCGTCCCTAGTCGTGCACACAAATCCTCTGCCCATTCGGAATCGAGCCGTTTGGGGGTCGGCCATCGCCTGCGCTGGGGATGGGAATCTCCGTCGTCGCGAACTCGAGCCCTTACCCGTCGCGTTTCTGATGCCTCCCCGAACCGTAAGCACCCACCCCGAAGATCTTCCTCGCGCAACGCACAAACTCCCTCCCCTATGCACAAGCGCAACCACCACCACCACTGCCACAACGCGTGCCCTAAAACCCGAACCCCAACCCCAAACCCGGACCCGATCCGCACTAATGAAATTCCGCTTGCACACTCCCATACCTGACCCCGTCGACCCGCAGCTCAAACACCAGCCCCGCGCTCTCGATGCGCATGTGCAGCTCAAAGTCCAGGTTGTCAAACTCGACGCCCTTGGTCGTCGTCAGCCGCGTGAACAGCGACTTGGGCACCGCGCTGAGGTCGGTGCGCAGCGTGCACACGTTGATGAGGCCCGGCGAGAAGGCGTCGGGCGGGTCGGCGGCGTCGGAGGCGATCAGGTCGTCTTCGACAATGAGCGACTGCGAGGGCCGGAAGTTGCGCGTGTAGTGGAAGGAGATCGGCGTGTCGGGGGATACGGTCGCGCCCTGAGGTGGAGGGTGTTAGTTGTGGGTCAGGGTTGGCGCATGCGTAGGACGAGAAGATCAGTGTGCTTGTGCTTGTGCTTGTGCTTGTGCTTGCGCCTGCAAACCGCTGCTCAATCGCAAGGTAGATGCCCTTGATGATAAACGTACCTTTGCAATATGCCACTGCATCCTATCGCTGACCATCCACCGCTCCCACAACGGGCTCCAATACCGATCCGTGATGGGGTGTTTCGTCTCGTCGTAGACCGTCGCGTAGCTCGTGCCGTAATGCCACCTGCTCTTGCGGTTGAGCACGATGCTGCCCTCGACGCCGCGGAGCACCGCCCCTCGCACCACAGCCGTCCACGCATACAGCGGCTGCATGACCTCGATAGTCTGGTTCGCGGTCCCGTTCACCAAGGCCTGCGCCGGGTGTTCGGAATACGGTGGAGGCGGCGCGGAGTTGAAGTGCTGCTTCAGGCGGTTGTAGAGGTGGTTGGACTGGCCGAAGCCGCCGACGAGTATGATGCCGGAAACGACGCCGCCCTTCTGCCGTATGCCGTTGACCTGGCCCTCGACGAGGTCAACGACATCTTTGATGACAGGCTCGAAGATGGTCTTGACCTGCTCGGCGCTCATGATGAGGAAGCCGCTGTCGAGACCCGCTTCCTCATCGTCCGCAAGGCCGGGGAACGGCACGTTGACTTCTTGGTGCTCTTCCTCGTTGAAGTTGCGCTTGACGAACTCTTCGAAGTAGCGCAGGCCCATCATCCACGTCTTCGGCTTCTTCTCCCGCATGTGATTGTACCGCTCCTGCCCTATGCGCGACTTGACGTGGTCTTCGAAGCGGTAGTTGAGAAATGCGGATCCGCATAATCCGCCGGTGCCTACCGCTGACTCCTCGACTCGTAATGGGTGCAGCTGTGTGATCCTGTACGCTATTAGATCGACCGTCCCGCCTCCGGCGTCGCAGACGACGAAGTTATCTCCGACTTTTAGTGTCGCCGGCTGTATAGCTTTTAGCGTATACACCGCAGCTGCTTCCGGCTCGCTGATCAGCTTCAACTCATGCCTGTTGCCCATGCCCGCTCTTTCCGCGGCTTGTAAGGTCGCATTCTTCGCCGCATCAGACCAAACAGCGGGTACTGTAAGCACAAATTCGACCTTTGTGATGGCCATGAACGATTCGCCGTATCGCCTTGTCATCGTATCCATGGTGTGTTTGTATAGCTGTGTGAGATAGTCGGATACAGCATCCATGACGGTTTTGTCGCATTTCCGGAGCTGCGCGGCAGTGTCTAGGGGTGAAACAAAATGTGGTAGCTTCTGATTGCGGTCGAGGAACAGCTTGATGCACCGCAATCTGGACTCCTCCGGCTTGAACTGGAACCCCCATCTTATGTTTGGCTGAGGTGCTATGCTTCCGTTCGGAGCAGTGGCATCGGGCTCTGAAGAGACCGAGGCTGTCGCTGCGCCGTTCTGCACCGGAGGCAGTTCATAGGATATCTCAGTGGGCACTTTGTCGGACGTGATGCCGTTTCCTCCCGGCCATCTTGTTGGCTTGTCAATCCAGAGTTTCTCGATATAGGGAGGCGGAGAGACTCACGTCTTTATTATGTCAACGTCCTCTGGTGTTGCGCTGTAGACGGCAGCGACACTGGTATGCTCGTCAGACGTGCGATTCGACTTCGCGCAATGTGTGGAATGCTCGCCCCGAATATGTTGTTCCAAAATCCACTCCCACGATCAGCTTGTCCTGCGCAATGGCAGCAACTCCATTTGTAGGCGTTGCTGCCGTGACCTCTCCGTTCGTCTCCACGCCATTGGCCTCTGCGCCATCGCCATTTGTGGCTTCTTCGGGTGGGGTTGTCGTGGGAGGCTCGCGTATAGGGAGGTCGACGTTCATTCCGCCGAGCTTTTTCTGTGAAACGTTTCTGAGATGTCTACTTCTGCCTTCCCTGGCTGTGTGAGTCGCGGTGATGGTGGTCAGGACCAGAGCTACTGCAATTGACATTAAAAGCTGGATCGGGAGCGACAGCGGTAGGCTAAACAACCTTAAGTATACATGAGTTCATTAAGACGCGAAAGCAGCGGTGTTGACACTGTAAACACTTGGTGATCCTGAGCGACGCGTGGGTGCGGCAGTGGCACGTCTGGTGCTTTCTACCTCGAACAAAGCATTAACAAAGCGTTGCCCTGCAGGAGGTCAGCTCTTCGGAGTCCGACCTGCAAGCTCACGATAGAATGGTGCAAGGATCATGTTGATCGTGGAGCCGTTGCGCCACGACCAGTCAGCCAGGCCAGATCCAGCCCAGCGAGAGTGACAGCCGCGTTTTGGCATCGCTGGCGCGAACTAGTCGAACATATCATGGCTCGCTTTTGGAATCCCACGGACCGCTTGGGCCGGCTGACTGCGAGCTCTTGTCTCCGTGTCCTTATACCAGGGCCGTCGCAGCTCTGCAGCCATGTCGTCGCTGCTGGGTACCGCATCGTGTATA
>NAJN01001474.1:0-10997 GCA_005059845.1 Cryomyces minteri
ATTCACGTACGTGGTATGGTCCTGTACGAAGTCATCAGGAGGTTTAGGATACTGGAAGGGAGCCGGCGATGGCGTAGGGACAGGTGATGGCGTAGGAGTCTCGAGAGGCGTTGAGGCTGATAGTGCAGCCATTAAGGACGGCGAGGCTAGGAGTGGTGACTCCATAGTGATGATATACAAGCAGGCTATTGTAGCCTCCGATTATTCGAAAACTCTACGGTTCCTGCATAACACTAACTGTATTAGTCTACGTTTCAGCCACCCGCCGCCTTCCGCCTCACTCTCGAGCTATCTATAGCTAGACCGGTAAGACCAGATAGACCGGTAAAACCACGGTCTGGAGATATCCTTAAACCATACCAAGTCTTGGCGGTCTAGACCAAACCAAGACCAACTTATACCAGACCATTCCGATCACTGGTTTGATGTGTGCTTCTGCCTCCGCTATAGGTAGCGCTACCGTCCTAAAGCCGTAAACGATGGTCTGAGCTGACAGTCTCTGGCACGGTTCTAGCAGCTTAAGGAGTCGATCTGGGCCGTTAAGGTACCATATCGGCGAGGCGTAGTCAGCCACAGGTGCAACAGTGGTGGAAACAAGCTGCCGCACACTAGAGGGCCGGAGACCCTTTAGTCTCTTTACCGCAAGTGCCCCCTTATAAGCCCTTTCAGCTGCCCTCGACACGTGGAGCCTGAAGCGTAGTCCTTGGTCTACTACCACCCCTAGGATCTTGACCGACTTAGAGGGCAGGATGTCTGTTCCCTTGAACTGTACTGGTGTGTCATCGTTGCCGTGCACTTCCCTACGCGTGAGGTGGATAAAGGTCGTTTTAGAGGCCTCGAAGACCGCACCGCTCTCCCTCTCCCACCTTTCTAGTAGGGGGATGATCTCCTCTTGGATCCTTGCCGTGTTCTTCTCTAGCGGAGGAACCTGTGATCCAGGCCGAGTAGTCGTCGACAAAGGCCATCGAACCCCCACTTCGAAAGCGAGTCTGGACTAGGTCGGCGTTGAAGAAGAGAAACAGTATTGGTGCCAGGGGCGAGCCTTGCGGCAGACCTGACTGCAGGAGGTCCTGGACCTCGGAGGTGAAGCCGTTGACCGTGATACACGCCCGTCTATCCGTGCAGAAGTCGTCGATCCAGCGTATTAGTTCTTCCGGTACTTGTCGTTGGCGGAGCCTTCGTAGCTCTGGTCCTTTGGCAACGTTGTTGTAGGCCCCCTTCACATCAAACGAGACCACGGACACTATCTTCCTTCCCCTCCAGGCGTCGTACACCTGTTCTTGCATGTACGAGAGCGCATGGACTGTCGACCTCTGCTTCCTCGCGCCGAAGTGGTTGTTCGGAAGAAGAGCCGCTGTCTCCACTAGGTAGGAGATCCTCTCGGCCATGATGGACTCTAGCGCTTTACCAAGCGTAGACAACAGCGAGATGGGATGGTAGCTCTTTGCCTGAGTGTAGTCGTCCTTGCCAGCCTTCTTCAACGGAACAATCTTTGCGACCTTCCACTCCTTTGGTAGCCTGCCACTTTGGAGAGACACTGAGAAGAGGGCGTGGATCTCGCGGCCAAGGACCGGCCACACTTCCCTCCACACCAGCACAGGAAGGCCATCTAGTCCAGGAGCCTTGTTTGGGTCCGCACTAAAGATGGCCCTGTGTACCTCGGCCATAGTAAGGGCCTCCGACCGAAGCTGTGACGGAGGCATCTGTACCTCCAGCTGCTCACTCACCTCCGGGGTCGGAGGTATAGGAAAGAAGCTGTCGATGAGCTCCTGTGCGATGTCCGCCTTGTCCTGTGAATAGCTCCCCTCCGCGTTCCTGATACTTGGTATCTTAGTGAACCCCGACGTCCCCTGAGGATCTAGGTAGCGTGCCGCTTTCCAGACGTTCTTGACGTCGTCAAGAAACTCGTCCCAGTGCTGTTTCTTCTGTCTCCGTATGGTGTGATGGAACTCTCTCTTAGCTGCTAGACAGGACCGCTCTACAGCTGTATTGGGTCTTCCTTGGCGACGTAGCCTCCTAGCTTTGTTGCGAAGGTGGGCGTAGGCTCTACGGAGTGCCGTAAGGTCTGCACTCCACCACCTCTTTGCGTATCGAGAAGGCTTTGCCCTCGGGCAGTGGGCTCATACTGCCTCCTGGACTACTGTAATAAGGTACTGAGCCATAGCATCGACGTTACTCCTCGGGAACGGGCGTTGTTGTAGTGACTTTGAGATGCCCTCCCTGATCCTGTCCCACTTAGCATGCTTGAACACCAGACGAGCCTCCTGGATAGGTTCTCCAAGCGACATCGTGAAGGAGGAGCGTATGAAGCGGTGGTCAGATCCATACTCCGAGTCGAGCGGTCCGCAGAACGTCCTCTCCTCGAAGAGTCGAGGAGAAACTAAGGCCAGGTCAATGGTCGACGTGGCCCATCCCTCCCGTTCCCAGGTAACCGTGCCTCGGGGTAGTAAACACTGGAGGTCGTACTGTTCCATGAAGTCGGTGATTCCCTCCGCCTCGCCTTGCCTTGGGGAGAGGCCAACTTCGTCGCCGCCCCACAACAGGTCGTGCCTGTTGAAGTCGCCTGCAACGAACAGCTCCAAATGCGGCTGGTGGGTTCGTTCCTCGTCAATTGCTCTGCTTGGGAGGTTTAGGCGATGTCTCAGCCTTGCCCTATCCGCTCCTACGCCCCTCTGTCCCTCGTCTCCCGAGCGGATTGGTGGGATGTATACGGACGCGAAGAGTACGTAGCGATCCCCTGCCCTCACCATTACCGCAGTCACATCGGGTGATCCTACCTGGACTTGTGTTGCGCCTAGGGCTTTGTTGACCCAGATACACGACCTGACAGGGTACCGCTGATCTAGTCGTTCTATAGGTGCTATCCTTATCCAGCTTGGTCCAGAGCCTGGTATAACAAGAGATCCCTCCGCTAGGAAGCAGTAGGGCTCCTGGCCGAGGATGATGCCAAAGTCTTGTAGATCGTCATCGTTGTGTAGAGCATGCTGCGTAATGGGGCTTTTCCTCAGGTTTGCCTGTAGTATGTCCAGCTTCCTATCCATGCACGTGTATTGTTAGAAGGCGCTGCATCTCCTCCTTGTACTTTGGGCAGTTGCGGTCCGAGGCTCTGTGTGGCAGGCTGCAGTTTGCGCACTTCAGGTTGACCGATTCGCATCCTTCATGGCCCTCCTTCCCGCAGACTACGCATCTTTGCTCCTTGTTACAGTTCCTTGCTATATGCCCAACCCGTCTGCATCTGTAGCACGACACCGGGGTCCTCTTGTCCTCCAGGACTGACACCATCACGGACCCTCCTCCAAACGTGACGTCCCTGCCCTCTAGGCGGGCGTTGAGAAGCTTCTCGGCATCCTCTTTCGTAGCTACTCGCACTATGGCTGACGCGTGTTGTGCCTGTGGCTTTGGCGTACCCAGCCATCTTATCTGCTGCACGTCGACTCCGTTTTCGTGTCCAAACAGCCGTCCTGCGTCCGCGCCCATCCGAGACGTCCCTGCCTCGGCCGCTACGCTTTTCTCAACCCAGTCGACCTTTACGGAGTACCACTTGGGTCCGATCAGCCTTGCTCCCCTCAGGTGGGCGGGCATCCATGCGCCAGCGTTCTGCCTGATCAGACTCTCCTCCTCCTTAGACACGAGGAATCGAGCGACTTTGACCGTCTCGCTAGTATGCCACATCTTGAAGTCTCGGATCTCCAGCTGCTCTAGGCCTCTGATGCTACGAAGGGCCTTCTCTAGGCGGTCCCTCATCTTGACCGTCGTGTTACATTCTAGCATGATCTCTGTGTCTAGCGACTTCAAGTCCAGCGTCATCATCGTGCCTTGTAGGCCTTGCTCGCTTGCGGTAGAGCGTAACGCGCTCCTCAGTGTTGTCCCTACTGAACCCGGTGGCGACGACTGCGGCGAAGTCCTTGCGGACGGCACTTCTTGTGATGACGAGGTACTGAACGACAATCGCGAGGTCCTCGGGCTAGCGAAGGGGGGGCGAGGGCTCCCAGAAGCGGTGACTGCTGCATACGTTCGGCTCTTTGGTGAACAGGGCGACAACTGGATTCCGGACGACTGGTTTCCTGACTCTAGAGACTGTCCCTAGTACGGGCTGGCCTCCTTCAGGCTTGCAATATCCAGCTGCAACGTCTTTACCAAGTTCTCAAGCTTCTTCACCTCTTCTTTGTGTGCTTGCTCTAGCTCATTCGCCCGAGCTCTGTACGCCTCCTCCTTCTTCTCCATCGCCATCATCCTCTTGTTCAGCTCTTGTAGGACCGCTAGCACTTCGCTCTGCGAGGTCCCTTGTAGCTCCTCTTGCGTTGCTTGGTTGTCGCGAACCTTCTGCGACGGCTTTCTCACCCTCCTTCCGACCGCTACCTCTATCACCGACTCTGTGTCTGACTCGAGCGCAGGCGCTGGGCGCGCCTTGTGCGGGCTCTCGCTCTTGCGCTTGTTTGCTCTGTTCGACCCTCCCCGATCTGCGTCACTTGTGTCACCCATCTCCGTGTCCTCGTCATTCTCGCTCGGCTCGTGCGGAGGTGGATCTCTAGCTGGGACAGCTAGGCCCTCAGACCGGCGGCCCGGCATGACAAGACCGCCTCAGTAGTGTACAGCAACTATAGCTTGGTGAAGTTGGTTAATTTGATTGTGTCTGTGCAAGCAAGCGATCCGACAGTGTTGTTCCTCTTCGGATTCTGATCATGCATATTTCCGCGCATGGTGTGCGTGCTAGTTCCGCGCTACAATAAGCGATGTTCCAGGTTGAGCTGTTCAGGATGCCGCGAGGCTCGTGTGCGGAGTCTGGGCAGGATACGTGCACAGGATGAGGTGCACTACTGCAGTAGACGATGCAGTGGTCAGCCTTGTCGTTGATCTGCCGACAACAATGGTCGCTGGGGACAACTCCTACGCAGGACGTCAGCCTCAATAGTCGCTAGTCAACAGCCATGGCGCCTCCACCGGTAGTGGTGACGTCTTCGTTGTCGAGTACCTTACCGCAATGATGAAGACTCACCTCCTTTTTCGTATTCGATGCTTCATTACCCTCCCCTCATCGAACACGCCAGCTGAACCAGTGGAACAGCCGAAATGCCTGATGTTGAGAAGTCGCTTGGTGCGCAGTCACCTCCTGCGGACGACATGCCCAGCAAGGTCGAGCCCAAAGAGCCGTCGTCGGACGATGCGGACTCGTCTGAGGTAGCCGAGGACAGGGCAGAGAAAGAAAAAGGAGGGGGTATTAAGGACTACTTCGTAGGCGATGAATTAGAGCATCTTTGCTGAATTGGACTGATTCATCGACAGCGAATTTTCCAATATGCGGACCGCCTCGACATCCTCCTGTACACCATTGCACTTACAGGTGGTCTCGCGGTTGGCGCTACTCTACCCTTGATGACTTTGGTGTTCGGCTCATCAACAGCGTCTTTCAACAGTTTTGCAGCCGGCCAGGGCAACGAGCAGCAATTCACTGCCCAGATCAACCATCTCGTCCTCTACTTCGTGTATTTGTTCGTTGCCCGCTTCGTCATAGGCTATGTGGCAACCCTTTGCATATGTATTGCGGCTACCAGAACCACACGCTCCTTGAGGAAGGCATTTCTGGAGAGTCTGCTGAGGCAGGAAGTATGGCATTTCGACAAAGAAGGCAATGGATCTCCCGCGACGCAGGTTACGATGAGTACGTGGTCATCCACTACACGGTATTCGGTCGCTGACAGGAGCTCCCAGACGGCAACCGTATCAATCAAGGTATTGCCGAGAAATTGTACACCCTCGTCCAGGGCATCTCGCTTTTCTTCTCGGCATATATTGTGGCACTCGCTGTCCAGTGGAAGCTTGCTCTCATTACCATGAGCATAGTGCCTGCCATTGTCCTGGTGATAGCAGGATGCCTCAGCTTCGATGCACCCCTGGAGGCCCGAATCGTAAGTAATGAAGCATCCGTTATGGAACGAGAATGTGTTTCTGACACCGCTCCTGCCTAGACACGGATTTACTCTCGCGCAGCAGTGCTTGCTCAGGATGCAATGAGCTCCATCAAGACCATCCAGGCGTTCGGAGCGCAGCAAAAGATTGTGGACAGATACGATGAATACTTACAAACAGCCCATAATGAGGGCAAGAAGAAGTCCCTCATCTTTGGCATCCTCTTCTGCGGCCAAACGTTCTTGGTCATGTCAGGGACTGCGCTCGCCTTCTGGGAAGGCTTTCGATTGTTTCAAAGCGGAGAGATTCCGAATGTCGGAACGGTCTTTACAGTCGTCCTCAGCGTGACGCTTGGTGCTACCTCCGTTTTGCTGATCGCGCCACAGCTCCAATCCATCACCAATGCTTCGTCTGCTGCTTCCGAGCTCTTCTCCGTTATCGACAAACCATCTTTACTGGATCCGCTCTCTCCCGAGGGTATGCAACCCACTTCCTGCACAGGAGAAATCCAGATTCGTGACTTGCGCTTCGCATACCCAGCGCGGCCCACGGCGCAAGTGCTTCAGGGCTTGGACTTGTCCATACCGGCTGGCAAAATTACCGCTCTGGTCGGACCCAGCGGCTGCGGCAAGTCGACCTTGGTTGGCTTACTGGAAAGATGGTATCAGCCCGCTTCAGGTCAGATTCTCCTGGATGGCCACGACACTGCCGAGTATAACACAAAATGGTTGCGCAGCAATTTCAGACTCGTTCAACAGGAGCCGGTCCTCTTCCAAGGCACAATCTTCCAGAATGTCGCCAAAGGTCTCGTTGGCGAGCAACAGGATCTCTCCGAAGAGGCGCAAATGGAGCTGGTACAGGAAGCGTGTATGGCCAGCAACGCGCATGACTTCATCGAAAGGCTGCCCGAGGGGTACAGCACACAAGTCGGCGAGAGAGCGAGCATGTTGAGCGGCGGGCAGCGGCAGAGGGTCGCCATCGCCAGGAGCATCATCTCGGATCCGAAAGTCCTACTGCTCGACGAAGCAACCAGTGCGCTCGATCCCCGTGCAGAGAAAGTTGTTCAGGATGCTCTCCACCGTGTGTCGGCCAACAAGACGACTCTCATTATTGCGCACAAGCTCGCTACGGTCATGGCGGCTGACAGCATTGCTGTGATGACGAGCGGAAAGGTCGTCGAGCAAGGGACCCACAGCGAACTCCTCGAGCACGACGGCCTATACGCCGCTATGGTGCGCGCACAAGATCTTGGCGCAGAGACTGGAGAACCAGAGTCTCGTGAAGGGTCGGAAGAGGGAGACGATGTCAAGGAAGCACTCGACCGACCCCTCACACTTCAACGAATGCAGTCCGAGGCCCTGCCGAAGGATTTAGAGCGCGAAGTTGCGCACCTTTCTGCTGGAACTGTCGGATACTCGCTTGGAAAATGCATCTGGATCATGCTGAAAGAACACCCAGACTTGTACTTATGGTACCTGGTCATCGCATTCGGAGGCCTGATTGGTGGTGGCACGTACCCGGCACAAGCAATCATTTTCTCCCGTCTTATCAACGTCTTCACTTTACAGGGTTCGGAAGCTAGAGAGCAGGCCGATTTTTACGCCCTCATGTTCTTCGTGCTGGCGATTGCAAACCTCTTTGGATATTTTAGCATTGGATGGGCCTGCAACACGATCGGCCAAGCGATTACCCATCGCGTTCGTCGGGAGATGATTGAAAGAATGGTATACTTCGACCAGGACTTCTTCGATCGTCCCGAGAACTCTTCAGGATCCGTGACCTCTAAGCTATCGTCCGTACCGACATCGCTACAGGAATTGATGTCTCAGAACCTCGGCCTTATCTTGAACGTCCTGGTCAACATTGTGTCCAGCAGTGCTCTCGGTATTGCGTTCGGCTGGAAGCTAGGCCTTGTCCTCGCCTTTGGCGGACTCCCTCTCCTCATTGGTGCTGGATACATTCGCATTCGGCTTGATCAAAAGCTCGAAGCCTCAACAGAGGAGCGATTTGCAAGCAGCGCTGGCTTGGCCACCGAAGCTATGACCTCAATCAGGACCATCAGTTCCTTAACTCTAGAGGCACTGATTTTACGTGAGTACAACGAGGCCCTGGGAAACATTGTGGCCAAGGTGATTCCGGGTCTGGTAGTGACGCTTATACCCTATGCGCTGTCGCAATCGATCGACTTCCTCATAATGGGCCTTGGCTTTTGGTACGGATCCCGGCTGATCGCAAGCGGAGAGTACACCACAACACAGTTCTTCGTCATCTTCATTGCGGTGGTTTTCGGAGGTCAGGGTACTGCGCAGTTCTTCTCGTACACAACTTCAATCACCAAGGCCAAAGTCGCTGCGAATTACGTTCTCTGGCTTCGCACTATCAGAGCCAATATCCGCGAAACCGATGAAAACCGAGACAGAAAGCCGTCCGGAGACGAGCTCATTGGCGTCGAGAACATCGACTTTCGGTACAAGCAGCGTGACGCTGCGAGAGTGTTGCGAGGGATTTCGATGAAGATCGAACCTGGAACGCACGCTGCGGTCGTCGGACCCTCTGGTTGCGGCAAAAGCACAATCATCGCGCTCCTGGAACGCTTCTACGACCCAACGTTTGGCCGCATCACATTGAACGGAGACGACATCTCGCTCATGTCTCCACATGCTTACCGTCGCTACATGTCTCTGGTGCAGCAAGAGCCGCCTTTGTATCTTGGCTCTGTCCGCGAGAACATCGCAATCGGTCTGGATTACGAGCCTTCGGAAGAGGAAGTGAACGAAGCTTGTCGCCAGGCCAACGCTCTGGACTTTGTGTCCTCGTTGCCTGAAGGTCTAAATACGCCTTGCGGCTCGAAGGGTCTTCAATTCTCCGGCGGACAGAGACAACGCATCGCAGTTGCTAGGGCGCTGATTCGGAAACCGCGCTTGTTGTTACTTGACGAAGCGACTTCTGCGCTGGATACGCAGAGCGAACGCATTGTGCAGAAAGCGCTGGACGAAGCGGCATTGGGTCGGACAACGATCGCCGTCGCACATCGGCTCAGCACTGTTCGGCATGCGGATGTCATTTTCGTTATGGAGGATGGCAAGATCGCAGAAATCGGCACGCATGAGGAGTTGCAGCGGCTTAAGGGCAGGTACTACGCTATGTGCCTGGCGCAGTCCTTGGATCAGGCATGATGTTTGGATCAGTCGTTTAGATATCAGGTCCTGCATGTATACTTAGAAAGCTAGATAGACTACTCAATATAGACACTGACACTGGGAACTTAGTCCTCGCTTGAACTGCCCACGTCCAGGATCGTGTTCTCCACCCTTGAGACGATCCACGATCCCTACCCGCATACCATAGCCAAATCGACTACAATTCTCAGACATTCAAGTACAGGTGCTGAAGCAGCGACATAAAGTAAGCGGCAGCTGATAGCGATGTAGGAAAAGCATGTCTTGTGTTACCAAGAAATGCGGCGGGCGGCGGCAAAGAAAGCTCCGGAATCCTCGTGCGAATTGGCCCTGATCTCGATACAGCCTTAACAAGCTTATTTCTGAGTTGACTGCTGTATTCAACGGAAAAGGAAACACCATCTGGATCTGCCATAATATCGATTACATAGGAGATCGCGAATCAGATATATGGACAAAACCGTCACAAGGCTCGCAGGGTTAGGGTTCACGCACATATAGCACCTGTCAAGTTTCATCATGGCAGTAGTCCCTTATAGGTTTAGGAATTCAGCATCATCATCACCTCTCCTCTTAACCCCTAGAACTACCTCACATCCATAAAGACATAAAGCCACCATCCGGCACTAACCTCTGTTCCCAAGCTTCCCACTGTGTCAACCTATCTCTTCTATTCGAATAATGTCCACAGCTTCCCGTCGCACAAGTCCAAAATCCCATTCCACATCCCAACTTCGTGCTCTGCCACCCAGCTTTATCCTGCCGACTAGCAAGACCGCAATCACAAAATGGATTGCTCGGATGCATGCCAACGTTGTCATCCCACGTCATCCAGCCAGGATCGCCCTCAATACTTGCAGACCCCTTCTTGCACCAAATATAGATGTAGTATGGTCGGCCTGCGTTGTTGTTCCTGTTGGACGGCTTGACAGTGTTCTTGCATATGGGACGCCGGGAACAATGGCGGTATTGAGGTGCTTCGGTGAGGGGGAAGGTGGGGTAGATAAGGGTTGTCATTTTGAGGGTGGAATTGGTGCTGTGTTAAGCAGGACGTTGACGAGCTTTGAATAATACGATCGGATGCGAGGTTTTGTGGGAGGTTTCAAGAGAGAGTGAAACACGGACGAAGCCTCGTGGACTCTCAACTCGAGCGTAATAAGTACTACACAATACGTGTTTGAATATAATTGGATGGTTGGCCAGTGATGT
Source organism: Cryomyces minteri (assembly GCA_005059845.1). Taxonomy (NCBI): domain Eukaryota; kingdom Fungi; phylum Ascomycota; class Dothideomycetes; genus Cryomyces; species Cryomyces minteri. Next base: position 10,296 of record NAJN01001474.1, read on the forward strand.
AACGTAAGCGACGGTGTGGTGCAACAGACGGTGTGATGCAACAAAACTTTGAACAAGCCCGAAACTCTTCAACTTCTTGCGCAATGGACCACAACACTCGCATGACAAAAGCGATAACTGATCTGCAGTCGCAGCGGCCTCCTAAATATGCTGCGACTGCTAGAAAATGGAAAGTGGATAGGACGACGCTGTGGCGACGATACAAAGGCGAAACTGGCACAATCCAAGAAGCTAACTCCTACGCCCGCCAGAAGCTCACAAAAGTGCAAGAAGAGGTGCTTGTTGGGCATGTGAACAAGCTTACGGACCGCGGCCTTCCTCCAACACCGCAAGTGCTCAAGAACATTGCAGAGGAGATCGCGAAGACAACGCTTGGTGTGCACTGGGCTAGCCGCTTCTGCCAGCGATACCGCGAACGCCTCACCAGCGTGTATCTACGAAGGATAGATCACAAGCGCAAAGTTGCCGATAACTCACAGCACTTTCGCCAGTTCTTCGATATAGTTAGTCCTCTCTTAGCTGTACCGTAGCGGCGTCTGGCCTCCTTCTAAAGTGAAAAACTAACCTTTCCGCCCTAGGTCCAAGAGAAGATCGAAAAGTATAACATTACGCCGTCAAACACGTACAACTTTGACGAGAAGGGCTTCTTGCTTGGCTTGTCAAGGTCTACAAGGCGAGTTGTCGCCCGCGAAGCGCTAGAAA
>NAJN01001475.1:0-10996 GCA_005059845.1 Cryomyces minteri
AGGCTATTAAGGGCTGATCACAGCCATTGTTCAGTCGTCTATTGTGGGCCCGTCATCATATACATATATCTGCCAGCTGTTCGAAGGTGCTTCAATGCCAGTTCCGTGTTTTTAGATGAGTCGAGATGCGGAGTAGCACAGACCCGTGTCGATCTGAGCGGCACTACAAACGGGATGACGGGAGGCCGTGATATTATCCTTGTCCTTGCCTTTCCTTAGCTCAGGAGGCTTCCAAGTCATGGAATACCACCATCACTTACGCCTCCTCTGTGCCCGTTCTTCGCCCCTGTTCTAACTAGCTATGCCTTCCTCACACTGACAGGTTGTGTAGCCACTACAGCCGATTGCCCTTGCGCCTTTGTGCCTCGGACGCCCTTCACATATCCCACCTCGACCTCGGGAGCTCACATCTCGAGTACTCCAACTATGGCAGACCACCAGGCGGTTGCGACCCCCGCTTCAACAACCGACTCCCTCTCAAATGTTGCCTCCAAGACTCCTGCTCCAAAAGACCGATCCTGTCCCTTCTGCGCTCAACCATTCACCTCCTCCTCCCTTGGCCGACACCTTGACCTATACATAAAGCCCAAGAGCCCGAAGCCGGCGGACGGAGTCCACAATGTAGACGAGATCAGGAAGATGCGGAAGGGGATCACACGCAGACAGGCGAGGGGAAGTGGTGCAAAGAGGGAGGGTAGCACGCCTATGAGTGCCTCGGAGAGAATCTCTCTAAGTGGAGAGTACAGAGATTACGAGGAAAGTCCTGGAGGGTCGATCGCACAATCTCCAGGGATTAATGGCATACCAGGGGAACCAGTAGGGACGAGGTTCAATGTGGCCAATTGGCAAGCTACCGGGGTCATCAACAATCTGCCGCCGCGGCAGGCGAGTGGCATGACGCCGCTGAGTATGAGGAGGGAGGCCAGTATGGGTCGGCATCAGCAGGTTAAGGTGGAACACGAGGCGAGGCAGCGGGCGCTGGAGGACAGGGAAACTTCAAGAGCGGCGGAGCTTGCTTTGCAAGAGGTGCTTGGGAGTGTGAAGGCTGCAAGGTACATCATCTCCTACTCTCCCTCGAAACGGAGTGAGAGCTGACAAAACACCGTGTACAGCGCTAGAGCGTATCACCCTTCGCCTTTCGGTTTCGACTTCCTCACAATGGACTTTCCTGGTCTGTGTCTGAAGGCCCTACCAGCGCCCTCAACGCTGTTCTCACAAACACCCTTCTCGAGCGACGAGTCCTGGTCGATACATCCGCCAGGCCAGAAACAATTCGAGGCTCTCAACCGCTTGGTGCGAGAGCGCCTCCAGGCGTGGCAGCGCGAGCACCAACACCGACATCGCCAACCGCATCAGCCCAACCACCACCATGACTACACCAACGACGGCGACGCACCGCCTTATGAGGCCGAGTCTCAGAAAGTGCTCCAGCACCTACAGAATGCGTACATGCACTGGAAGCCCCTGCCCGATAAGGAAAAACACAACGCCTGGCAGCTAGAGATCCTGCGCACTTACGCAAAATGCCAGGAGCAGAAAGCCAATACGGACGCCACTTTGGAGCGCGCCCAGCAGGAGATTGAGCATCTAAAAGCGCAGAATGACCAGCTGAGCAGATGCCAGCTACCTAGGGAATACTTGCTGCATCCGCCGAATACCTTACCGCTACATGAGAAGACGGCACGAGAATTGTCAAGTGCGGGAAAGGAAGAAGACTGGGATTACGACCGCCTTATAGAGAAGTGGAAGACCGTGATTCGGCAGACAAGAAGATCTGGTTCGGGAATAGAGGCGCAGAGGCCCCTGGCTACGACTCCGAGTCTGCAACAGCAGCGATCGAGCAGCGGTGGTATCGACAGTAACGCTCGACCCCCTCGGCGGACTACACCATACACCGGCAACAACACCAACGGCAACAACGGCGGCCCCAGTATGCTGAAATCTACCTCCGGTTCCATCTCCTCCCTCTCTGGCCCAACACCCCAGACGCAATACAGCATCGACATGGACGAGGACCCGCCAGCGCCCGCGCTCCAAGACGCCGAAGACGACGACGACGGCGACGACGATGACGCCGACGCCGACGCCGACGCCGATGCGGAAGAAGCGCCCGAGCTCGAAGCCGCCGCACGCCCACCGTCACACGGCCCACCCCGGCAGCAGCGCCAGGACGCCTTGCGCGCTCATCTGGCGCGAGCGGCCTGCCTCAAGAAAGCCCCACTGCAGCGCAGTAACGTCAATGGCCGGCTGGCGCAGCAGGCGCTGATGGAGCAGCGCATACTGCAGCTGCAGCAGAAACGGGGGGGCGGGAACGGGGGATTGGGTGTCGTTGCTGGCGCTGCAGCAGCAGTAGCAGGAGGAGGAGGAGGAGGAGGAGGAGGAGGGATGGATATCGATGGTGTCGACAGTGCTGTTCGTGGTGGTGATGGGTGGGACTGAGGCTCGTCTCCCCCTTTCCCCCTCTTGTCGTTCGTGCAGCGGCCTTGAGGAGGGGCTGCGCACAGTGGGAGGCGGCGTACACGCTGGGGAAGCTCGCCGGTTTCATACCGTGCAGGACGGGCCGATTGCAGGGTCGGAAGCGGCTGTCCCCATGCGACACCCCACTTTATGCGCACGGCTTATACACATACCAGTGAGCGGCTGGCTTGGAAAGCATGTATCCCGAACCGCGTCACTGCAACAGACGCACACAGCTCTATCATGTTGTGACTTTTGTGTTACATCGAATCCGCCGCTAATGTCACCACGACCGTTGCTGTACACAACTCTACGTACAAGCTCTGCGCGTGCGCTGGTCCCAGTCTATCCTGCCCCGTCGGGAACGCAGGGGTGGGGTACATGGAATGGAAGGACCATCTAAACGCCGCGAACCGTGAACGCCGGCGCCTGTAGTCCCGGTGGAGCAGAATGGTGGAATGAACGCCAATGCCACGCGTGCCGGTCCTGGCGCTCGTGCTTTTCCGCGCTCTCCTCTACTCCTTTCTAGCCCGGGCGATTGCGGCGGGCTCTCGCCGTGCTATCCTGCCGGAGCCAGCCGGGCTTTCGCACTTCTCCCACGCCCGGTGCTCCGATCTGGCAATTTTCTTCAGCCCCCTTGTTGGAGGCGGTGTGGCGCGGATGCGGTTGACGACGTCGACAACACCGACACGGGCACGGACACGGAGACCAACGACAACGGCGAGACGGGCGGCCGTCTACACCTCGTCCTCGCCGCTGGTGTCGCTCCTGCCGCGCCGCCCGAACGCGGAAAAGCCGTTCTGGGCCCAGTAGATGAGGAAGCCGACGATTGTGAGGACGACGAAGAGGATGATGATGATGAGGAAGATGACGATGTTGCGCTTCATCGTCGCGGTCGTCCTCGCGTGCGTGCCTCGCGAGGCCGTCGACGCAGGAGTGGGGGAAAGCGCGTGAGAGGCAGAGGTCCGAACGTCTCGGTCGTTTCGGGGTTCTGCGCACCTGGGCGTTCGGCTGCGCGACGGGCGGGTGAGGTTGCGATGCGGATCGGGTGAGGCTCTGGGTCGACGGGGGAGCGTGTCTGCGACCTCGGTCAGCTTTCCCGGTCTCGGCTCTTGGCGAAAGCGGTGCTCACACTGCAACAGCCGTCAAGGTATATATCGTCGGCGAGGAGTGTAGTCTTCGCTGTTCGTTTCAACGACACCCGTCGTGGCAGGTCGCAAGATTGGAACGTGTCTTGGGCAATGGTGTTGTGAGACTAACAATGGATCCGGGAAACGCTGGGAGGCTTGCGGTAGTTTTTATCGAGCGCAGACATGGGGTTGGGTTGGGCGGTGGACTGCCACCACGTTGTTGACGAGATGGCTGGAGTGGCTGGGCGGGGATCTGGCGCGGGTGTGTGCGCGTGGAAGGCGGACACTGGGAAAAGGGGAAAGGGAAAACGCGCAGGACCGTTGGTTGGCTGGAGGACCAGAGGCACTTGCCAGCAGCGCCTTCAATCATTGCATCACGCTGTGTTGGCACCGACGATGGGGCAATGGATCTCTTCGCAATGGAAGCTGCAGGTTGTCCAGTTCGGTTGTTTGTGACGGCGCCGAGTCAAGGTTGCAGAAGCGTGGAGAGCGCGGGGGGGGGGGCGGGAGCTACTGCAGGGCCCGGCGAGCTCGGCGAGATGCACGAGCTTCCAACTCGAGGAGTGTTTCGAGATGCACCTCAGACACCCCCAGACACCCTCAGACGACTCCTTCCGATGCTGTCCTCCAACCAGTGTGAGCTCCGTTGCATCTCCAACATCGCCGTGTGTACCAATACTCGTCTGTCTCTGTTTCTGTTGCAGAGGAGGAAGACCACCTTGGCCACTTCCCAGTGCATCAGTCCCTCCTCACGGGTTGACGTGTCCATCGCACGCGCAGGTAACTTGTAGTCGCTTGCAGCAGAATGCTCACGACATGGAGGACTAATCTCCAGTACATGGTGGAGCTGAGACGAACTAGGCTTTCCGGAAGCGCTTGCGACAGGGCACTGACTGCCGCCTTGGACGGTCGTGAGAACGATGCTGGTCCCCATGTCTGTTGAAGCGAGAGCCTGAACGGCCAGGAGTCTCGGGCATCGTGCAATTGGCGGCGGCTACGAGGCTGTCCCCTTCAATGAGTAACACGATCGTAAGCAAAGACACGACCTGACCGTGGGGCAGTCACTTTGCCCGAACAGTCTCCGCCTGCACATCTTTTCTGCCCCAGTACATCGGCCCGCGAGCCAGACTGCGTTTGACGCGACGTCGGATGGAATCAATACGAACCTGGTGTGAAGGGAGTCTTTCGTTCCATTCGAAAGGCTTCGGTTTGCACTGGACGACTGCCAGATGTTTCCGCGCACTGCCGCTTCCGAGTGCTTGCGCTAACGCAGGCGATGACGTCTGACAAATCGCAATCCTCAAGGTGGCGCAGGTGCTTCGAACCGTCGATTCGTTCCAAATCCACCCCATCTCCTCTATCAATCTCACTCCAAATACAGTGTTCCCTCATCTCTACATCACAAAGCTCCTCCATGCGCTTTCCCTCCATCCCAACCCTCCTCCGCACCTTCTACACATTCTCAAACGCGACGACCCGCTCGGCGTCCCAAGCCCTCCACCCCTCCATCCGACCCTCCCTCGTCAAGTCTATGCCCACAATCCCCTTCTTGGGTTCTCTCTTCAGCAGCTCCACCTCAAAAACGATGACGTACCCACTCCAGAAGAGCGACGACGAGTGGCAGGCACAGCTTAGCAGAGGTGAGCCCGCACACCCCTCCCCACCCGGCCCAGACACAAACGCGTTCGAGGCTGACACTGTCTCTCTCTCTCTTCGTCCGCACAGAGCAGTTCCGCGTGCTCCGCGAAAAAGGCACCGAAGCGCCCTTCACCGGCAAATACGACAAGCACGCCCCCGACGCCGGCGTCTACACGTGCGCCGGCTGCTCCGCCCCGCTGTACCGCGCCAACCACAAGTTCAAGTCCGGCTGCGGCTGGCCCGCCTTCTTCGACGCCATCCCCGGCGCCGTGACCCGCCACACCGACAGCACCTTCGGCATGCAGCGCACCGAGATCGTCTGCAGCAACTGCGGCGGCCACCTGGGCCACGTGTTCAAGGGCGAGGGATACAAGACGCCCACGGACGAGAGACACTGCGTCAATAGCGTTAGTATGAACTTCAGCAAGGACGACCCCGTTGTCGAGGGCGGGGCGAAGCAGTCCAAGGCTTAGAGTAAGTGCTTTGGGTGCGGACGGCTGTGAGGCCGTAGCTGGCGTGAGGTGTGTCGTTTGGAATCTTCTGGCGAGACTGGGCGACGGACGATTGCGTCCAGTACGCGAGGCACGAATTTGGCACCATCAATGAGACGCCACCAAATATCACTTGAACACAGCAGACGTCAATCCGTGCAAGCACACGATAGTTGCTTGAAACGTCCGGCTTCGTCCTCCTCTGACAACTAGATTTGTGACCCCTCTTCAGCGACACGGAAAGTCTGATCCCAAGCGACCCCATCGACTCCTACCACCCATCAACAGACCAACAGATCAGACGGTCCCTTCACCCATCCCGACTCCTCCGCCCAGCCTCGTGCACCTCCCTCCTGACCTCAAACAGCACGTCGTCCAGCTCCCTCTCCTCCTGCGAGCCCAAGACCAAGCTCCTGCAATCCGCCAAGATGCCCCTGAGGCGGTCCATGATGCTCTTGGGCTGCGCGGTGCGCCTGCTCGACTGGCCGTCGGCGGTCCTGGTATCCCGCGAGGGAGGGGGCCCTTCGTCTGCCGCTTGCTCTCCGTCCGCTCTCTGCGACGTGGTGGCTCGGACGGGGTCGGATGTTTCGATGACGACGGCGTCCAGCTCCCTCGTCGTGGACATGGATCTGGTTCGAGGAGTTGGCGCGCTCTCTTGCGGGGTTCCCTGCGACGCGCCCTGCGACCGGGTGACTCTGGCGTCCTGGCTGAGACGCGGCCGGCCGCGTTTTCGTGCCGGTGCTGGAGTGTCCTTTACCAACTGCGTTTCGGCAGCAGCGGCTTGGTCTGCTTCGTCTCCTTCGGCCTCCAGCGCGGATGCACGGCGCTTCAATGATCTGAGCTTGCCCCGAGCTGGCTGGCTGTCGGCGACGATGGCCGTTGCAACACTTGGCACGCCGGATTTCTGTTTCGCTGGTTTCGCATCCTTCTTCTTCGGTGAAGTCGTTGGTGTCGATTGCGCTGTAGGCCAACTCGAAGGTTTCGACTGTACTGGTCTGGTAGCCACTTCGATGCAGTCTCCTACGTCTTCGTCATCGCCAGGGGCACCGATGCCCAACACTCTGAAGATCGTTTTCTTGATGGGCGATTGTCGTTTCGTCCTCTTCGCAGTACTCGTTTCGCCAGTAGACGAACCCTTTCGCTTTTTCATTGCTTGCGGCGTGTCTTGAACTACCGTAGTGGAGATCTCAGGGCCAGCAATGTCTACATGAGGTGCAGACTGTTGCTGTTGATTCCTGCTCGATCTCCTGGTCTTATCCGCAGCAGGTACGACTGAGGCGTCTACTGCACGAGTAGTCCTGCGAGACGTGAACGAGACCTGATTTTCATTTCCTTCAACAGCATCTTGTTGTGGCGGTTCCCGGACTGCCCTCTTTTCTGGACTAGTACTGACTGGATCCTCCGAACAGTGTACTGGCGACTGCGATATGTCGCCATCCTGCTGCACTCCGTCCTGGCCTTGTAACGAGATGGGTAGCTCTGTCGTCGCATCTACAAGATCGTCACTACCCGGCACTCCATTCTGTGCCATTGGAAGCCTTGCTGATACCTCCGGCAATGGGTTATCTTCCTCGGGGGTCTCGTCGTATACGCTCTGCTCGATAAACTTGTTGAACTCAGCTGTAAGCTGAGCAGTCGGGAGTTCCGAGTTGTCGGAGCGCAGGCGATAGTCGCTGGGAACATCTGATGTCGCTGCGTCAAATTCTTCACTAGGATCATCAAGTACGACTCGGTCAGTGGACAAGCCCTTGGGCGGTTTGTTGCTCTCTGCATGGCCAGAGGTTTCACACGCTGTTTCAGAATTGCTCTCCGATAGTCCGATATCACGCGTATCGCCATAATTTTCCGTAGCTGGAACCACATCAGATTCTGTAAGATCTTGTAACCCCTCTTCGAAGAAGTGATGAGGTTCGTCGTCATCCTCCATCGATGGTGGTGAAGAAGGTGGATCATCCTGCATAGAAGCGGAGCGAAGTACGCGCACCTGTGGCACGGGATCTACAACGCTATTACTTGGTGGTTGTGTTCTTTGTGCAGACACTGGTGTCGGAGAAGAACCGAGTAAGTCATCCATGAGTTCGTGGGTCGTGGTCGGCAATGTCGGAGTGGTTGGTCGATCCTCCTCTGGTCCACTTGGAGTTGGAAGATCCGAACTGAGATTGAGTTGAGGAAGATGTGATTTTACTTGAGGGTTCTTGGTAGTCGGACTGGATCGGATATCAGGGAACATGACAGCCGTCTCGCCGTGTTGTCTTGATCTAACTTCCTTCTGATGGTCGGTCAATAGCTGTGACTCCATGGCAGGGCTGCCCGTCGGAGACGAGTTGATCGGGGCAAATTGGATCTGAGAGTCTTCATGACGAAGTCGAGACTTTGATGTCTGTCTGAACGTCGAGCCCTTGATGCGTCTTCCAGGAGTAGAGGCATGGAGCTGTGTCGGCAGAGGCGAGCTCAGTAATATGGAACGAGCAGGAGATTTGGCCTGTTTGTGATAGAGGGACGTCTCAATTAGCCGAGGACGACCTGTGCCAGACGGCGGTTGGAGGTATTCCATGTCCTCTTGCGACTCGAGGAAGGAGGGCAGTGTTTCCGAAATCTGTGACGTTAGTAGAGAGCAAAGCTGCTTAGAACAAGATCGTACCTCATCAGTTGTACTCTCAGGGAACGTAGGGAGCTGCAGATCCACCGCAGGACGTAGTCTCCGCAGAGCTCCTTCCACTTTTGGGGGATACTCAAGAGTCTTTTCGGCGCCAAACGTCGTGTTCCACAGCTCAATAGTTGCGTTGACGATCGCTTTCCGCTGGGCCATAAGGCCTGAAGCAATGAGTGGCTCGATAGCCTTGAGCAATGTGCTGTCTTTACGAGGCAGCCTACTGGTGGTGGTACAAACCTCCTTCCATAGCTCCACAACCTGTGAACACGTTAGCCGTTATCCTGGACTCTTTGTAGTGAGCCAGATTCTTACAGTGATGTGCATCTTCCGAATGCCCTCTTCTGTGCCTGTGAGTTTCTGCTCCGAATCTTCGATCCATACTGCGACACCACTCTGGATCTTCCGCAATAACAGTACGGAAAGCGAGAGTGGGCATCGCTGGAAGAAGGTAGCTAAGTTCGTGAGGAAACGCACGTGGGGTTCGACATCCGAAGAGTCTAACGTCTTGTAGGAGGATGCCAGAGTGTTGTCAATAATCTGGTAAAGATGGTTGAACGGTTCGAACACCGCAGTCTTTGCTGGTGGCAAGACTATACCCCAGAGGGCTTTCCTTCCCTGATCCATTTCTTGACGAGTGTTAGGTTGCGGACACTGCTCGACCACCAGAGACGCATAAAAGAGTGTGATGTTACCGTTGGGAGGAGTCTCCGAGACTTTCAAGGCCTCCGCGACTGGCTCTACAACGGCGAGGACGGTGCCTCCAACCCCGATCTCTCGCTTCGCACACTCAACGAGTCCGCAATAGAGACGCTTGCCAGCTTCCAGACATTGTCGACTCGGATATTGGAAACCAATGCTGAGTATCTTTACAACGTCTCGCAGCTCGTGCCCGAATTGTCGGGCTCCACGCTCGGACATCCCTAGGGAATGATTATCCACTACGGCCACGGTAACCTCAGCAATGCCACACCATATCGACTCGCGCCCTGCATTGTCGTTGCCAGTGCTCTCAGCATTCGAAACTTGTTGTGCACATTCTTTCAGCAGCTCCACTTTGAGATGTCTTGAGCTCCTCGAGTCACAACAAAGTCTCAATGCCGCTTTGATCATGCCCATATACATGTCGCTCCGCGATACCTGAACCGGAGCTTTCGAGAACATGTCCAGCAGATGCAAGATGGGTGATTGCAACGACCCGTGATGTTTGGACGATCTATGGGAGGGCGTTGGGGCAGCCTCGAAATCAGTTTCGTTGTTGCGCGAAAGCAATCTGTCCGTGAAGTGCATTGGCCCCAATTTCTCCATTGCTGACTGCACAAGAACAGAGCATCTCATTGTCCACTCAATGCTTGCCCCATCGTCTGCCATAACTTCTGGAGAGCAGTTGCTCCATAGGCGATGTAAAGTGTTCATGAGCTGAGCAATCGCTTCTTTCAAATCCATTGATGCTGTGATTTCTTGGCTACCAGCTTCGCAGAGAGAGGCCATCAGACTCAGCCACATAGCAGGTCCAGATGCCTTGTCCCATGAGGAAGGGTTTATCAATGGGTCTAGTCCAAGGCACGGTTCGACGACTTTCATAACTATAGAGATCCTCTGTCGTAGCCATCGAGGATCTAGTCGTGGTAATTCCTCTGGCTTCATGTTGCTATTCTCGTTTGCTCTATTCCCATTCCAGCGCTGGCAAGGGAACCCTCCGAATAGAGCTGTCAGTATTCGAGCTGCCATCTTGCGATCGTGCGCGCTCCCGCAAGCCATCCTACCAAGCACCTGGTTGACGTATTCGTCCCAATACAAATCGAGCTGCTTGTGGGATGCATCTGGACGGAAAGCATAGTAGAGTAGGTTGCAGTAACTCGACAAAGCCATTCGATACGCCTGTTTGGTAGGCTCACTACTTAGTTTCTTCTCCAGCTGGGTACTGATCGGTAGTCGGAGCATTTTTCTCATAGGCCATGAAGTACCCTCTCGAGGTCCGACAACGAACACTAGGCGATTCCATGCATCAAGGGCTTGAAATCTGATATTCAGGTCACTCGTATTCAAGCACCTTTGGATGATGAGAAGCCACGGCTTCAAATGCTGCCACTGCTCTAGTCTCAGCCGCTGACTTCTGAAGAACAAAACGACGACCGCCCATATCTGGGCAGCGTACGGGCCATGCTCTTTGTTGGCAACCATGTTCGTTAGTCTTGCTCCGAAGTAGTCACCGTAGGTGCTTCCGCTTTCGGATTCGGATTTGAAAAGTTCGATCACGGCTTTCGTAGCTTGGCTGTTGGTGCCTAGTAGAATGCCAGCTTTTCTGCCAACGTCTATAGCACAGTTGCGGGTCTCTTTGACGTTGCTTAGCATCCCATGGAAGATGTGTTCTAGCCAGTCAGATATTCGGGCAACCATCACGTTTTCGGCCTGACACAACAACTTCTCATATACTTTCAGACGGTACGTTATGACGCTGGAACCCGTAACTTGGTCCTGGATGTCCTGTAAAGCAACGAGTATCTTGTCTGCGCGGCTTGGTGTGAGGAGCTTGGTAGGGAAGTCTTGCTTCGCAAGCAAGAACAGGTGGTGATTGATTATCGCTTTGGGCGAGCTGCCCCGCCCTATAACGATTGTTGAGTGCTCGA
>NAJN01001476.1:0-10983 GCA_005059845.1 Cryomyces minteri
ATCTGATGCATGAGATCATGAGCTTCGACACTACGATACGTGACGAGTGGCGGTACAACGGAGGCTACGGCGTGGAAGGCTGGAAGGGTTTGGCGTGGGAGGTTCTTGTAAAGAAAGAGTGGTTTGGTCGATGGCTCCAAGTAGAAAGAGATTGTAAGCAATCCACCACACGACCCTCCTCTACTCCATCTCTCAAAACGTACTAACTATCAACAGTCGCCCTCTCCCGCTACCAAAATATCATCGACGCCCCCGACAGCGGCACCCTCGACTACGACAGCGTCGATCCCTCCGCCACAAAACCCACCAAAGCGGCCATCCGCGTCAACGACCTGCTCGAGACGATCACGGACCGCTACCGACCCCTTTCCTCCTTCACGCAAAAACTGCGCTTCCTCATTGACATTCAGCTCGACATCTTCGACCGCTTCCACACCCGCCTGCACCAGAGCCTCGAGGCCTACCTGACCATGACCAGCAGCCTCGCACGCACCGTGCACGGCATCAGCCGCGAAGAGCAAGCCAGCCTGCAGGGCGTCAAAGGGCTCGACCGACTCTGCCGCATCTTCGGCTCCGCAGACTACCTCGAGAAGGCGATGCGTGATTGGAGCGACGACGTCTTCTTCCTCGAATTGTACGCAGAGCTCAAAGATCGCGCCAGGTCCACCGCCCGCGCCGGGGGTGGCAAGAACCTTGCGGGTCCAATGACAGTTGCTGACGTCGCGACTCGCACGTCTAGCTCTGTGGGCGACGATGGCGACGACGATGAGGGCGCCCTGTTCGACGAAACAGCCGCCGCGTACGGCCGCTTGCGCGTGCGCAGCGAGGGCGTTATCATCGACGTGCTGTCGTATAACGTGCGCGAGGCGCTCCGCCCGTACGGCCGCATCAATCCGTGGGCTTCACTCTCCACCACCCTCCCCGCTACCCTCACCCCCTCCTCCTCTGATGCCGATCCCTCATCTGCCTCCACCTCACGAGACACGCATTCAGACGGCACCTCCGCGAACACCTCCTCGCGGGACAGAGAGCGAGAAGCCTTGGCCGTCACAGCCGAGCTTGACACGACCCTCTCGTTGCTATCCACGCACCTCTCCTTCCTCGTGCGCGCTCTCGCGCCCGCGCCCCTGCGCCGCATCGTCCGCGCCGTCTGCGCCGCCATCCAGACCTGGATCTGGGACCACGTCCTCACGCGCCAGGCCTTCTCGGCGCAGGGCGCGCGCCAGCTCGCCGCAGACGTCGCCGCGCTGTGCAGCGTCATCGACGGCGCCGCGGGCGCGGAGCTCGGCCGCGTCGGCATGGCGCGCCTGGCCGAGGGCGTGCAGCTGCTCGGCCTGCCCGTCCGCGCTTCGGGCAGCAGGGGCCGCGTGGACGGCGGTGCCGAGGCCGAGGCGGGCGCCGGCGCGGGCGTGGATGTGAGTGCAGACAGGGGCGCCGCTGCAGCCCTAGAAAGCAACGGCCCAACCGAGCAAGGGGGCCACGACGGCGGCATGGCAGGAGTGGAGACGCGGCGCCGCCTCGGCCTCTGGGAGGTCGAGCGCCGGCTGTTCGTGGACAACGACAGTGCGCGCGCGGTGCTCGACGAGCTGGGCGTGGCGGCGCTTAGCGAGGGCGACGCGCGCGCGGTGCTGGAGCGGCGCGTCGAGCTGGCCGGCTAGCGCCTTCTCTTTCTTTCCCCCCGCCCCCCTCCCCTCTTCCTCCTTCGTCTTCCCCTTCCTCTTCCTCTTCCTCTTCCTCTTCCGTCGTGCCCGTCACGAACCACGACACGATGGAGCAGCGGCGGTGGGTTTTCAACGGCGCTCTTTTTGCGTTGTAGCGTAGAAGGCCACGTCGCGGTGATGAGGACGTGGCTTTAGGGCGCTGGCTGGGCCGCCGGGTTGGGCTGGGTTGGGTCGGCCGTGGGCTGCGGGGCACACAGGTGATCCGGCAGCACGGGCGAGAAAGTTGTTCTTGGTCCTTTATTCGTCTCTACGAGCAAGACATTCGAATCTCATGCCCAACCTCCTTCTCTACCCCCTGACCCCCCCCCCTCTCCCTCCCTTCCCCTCAGGTAACCCCTCTCCCCCCTTATGCCAAACCTCGCCATCACAGCGACCCCGCCTCCCTCTCCTCCTGTGTTCCAAGCCCCTCCCTCGCGTCCGGCGACTCTGTGTCGGTGCTGGGTGCGGTCTGTCGGCGGGGGTCCGCAGAGGTCGAGTGAGCAGCGCACGCGTTCCGCACGCTCAGCTCTCGCGCTCATCGGCTCAGCCCCGGCTCTTTGACCCACGGCGGCCGCTGGCCATGTAGCTGAGAGACGTGCATGGGACACTTCTGCGAACGCTGCTAGCCGCTCGCCATTCCAGGCCGTGGGGTTCCCGCGAAAAGAGTGGGCGCGGGCTAGGCGAGACTCCAGCTTCAGCCTGGCGGCGGGAGCGAGGGGACCAGCCGCTCGTTCGAACAAGAGGGAGGGAGAGGGGGTGGGTTCCACTCGCGTTTGCGCTGCTGAGCTCTGCCTTTTGCCTTCGTCGTAGCCGGGCGTCGTCGACCTGGATGTGGATGTGAAGCTGGATCTGGAAGGATCTCTTCGGCGGAAGGAGCGGGGTTGGTTTGGCAGCGAGGCTGAGGACGGGCTTGGGCCCGGTCTCGTGGGTTGTGAGGGTGCTGAGGCGTTCGAACTCCGGCCCTCGAGCCTGACGCCCGCAGTCGTGGAGAGCGGACTGTTCGGCCGCTGTTCTACTCGGTAGACCGTTCGTCGACTCAAACTCGGTACGGGCCAGCCGTGCGTGTCTTGTTCTTTCGGAGCAGGGACGCTGCAGGCGGATGTAGCCCGTGCGGTTCGTCCGCTCCAGCAGAGAGTGGGTGATGCAGTAGCCAGGACACGCCGAAAGCGCATGTACGTGTACTCATGCATACACGTCTTCATCTGATATCCAGCTGGAACGGGCGAAACATCTCGCCTACACCACACTTCGGACACCTGACCGTGCGGCCCACATTCTGCTCCGCAACCAGCGCATCCACACACACCCTGCACAGGCCACAGATGCATTCCGTGCAGGCCCAGCTCTCGCGCAGCACGGACAGGCGGTGGCAGCCGGCGCAGTAGATCTGGACCTGGGTCTGCTGGTGGCAGAAGGCGGGCGACGAGTTGGACGACAGGCCCTGCGAGTGCATGTGGAAGTTGTGCCCGCCACCGGACTGGGTGGACTCGATGGAGGATTCGACCGAGGGGAAGGGCGGGAGGTCGGACGGGTCCGGAGGTGGGGGGGTCAGGGTGTGGTGCAGCGGCGAGGCGGTGTAGGATTGGAATTGGGCGCCGGCGAGGGTGAAGGGCGGGAGGGAGGTGCGGTTTAGGAGGTGCGGGGACACGTAGGGGGAGGCGGGTATCTGCAGTGTGCACTCGTTAGATTGGTTCGACATTGTGGAGAGTAACGCAACGTACGGGCGTGAGATCTCTGCTTGTGTCTTCTTCCGTTGCGGACGTGGCTGCATCGATCAGATCTTCCCACCGCTTTCCCCACACTGCCGCAACGCTGGGCTCGGCTGAATGCCTTCTGCTATCATGACTCAGTCTCTTTGTCTGGTCCTTCGACTTTGTCCTCTCGTGCCTTCCTTGACGAGCGTTCTGCGAGACTGAAGACTTCCGCGGCCGGTTTTGTTTCGACAGAGAGCGTTGTATGGGCGGGAGTGTGGACGATCGACCGGGTGGTGACCTCGCCAGTGAGGAGGGTAGCAAGCCGGGAGGTTGTGAGGGGTTTGATGTGGGATACGATGTGGGATATTGGTCGTCTGTGAAAGATTGCTGTTGCAGGATGGGGTCTATAAAGTGGGCTCTCTTGCTGTTGGTCTCGCTCTCTGAAAAGACGTCCTGCCCGTGACTACGATTAGCTTAACAATCAGCGTAGTGTTTGGACTGTGCAGTACCTGCTCCGAGTCCCAATACTCGGACTCTGGTCGATGGTTGTGCAACTGGGCCAGTGCCGCCGCCGCATTAACAGCTGGCAGCAGCGAGCCTCTTCTGAACTCAACCGGCATGGTAGGAGTCAGGTAGGCCGACATGTCGTTGTCGTAGAAGGGGATGTTGCTTGTCTGGCCGTAGTCTTCTCCCATCAACATGCCATCGTTAGGATAGAACGTGGTATACGAACCAGAAGGTCCACTTGACGGCTCTGGCGGAGGCGGAGGGCGTTCGGAGGGAGGGGTGGTGACCATCAAGTGGATGCTCTCTTCGGTCGCGGGCAGCTTCGCTATGTAGTACTCGGGATGGGCTCTGCGAATGTGCTCTTGCATGGAGCGAAAGCGCTTCTCCTACTCATCGAAACGAAGCTTGTTATTCTGGTGTTCGTATTTACACAAATGGGTGTTTTGCATCGAGCTTGGTGTTGTGGGTGAACAGCAGCAGAGCGAAGAAGCACTCACGCCGAGACAGCGCTTCCGACAGCTGGATCCATCGTGGTTCCTCAGCGTACAGACGACCTCGTTGTTGGCGTCCGAGACGGAGAAGGAGCTGGTGAGCTGCGAACGCGGCGGCATTGCCCTGCAAGCACCCTTTGGCAGGGCAGTAAGCATGCAGAGGGGGGTGGACGGAGGGGTGGAGGGGGTGTCAATTGGGTATGGACAGCTCCCGGATGGCCCAGTGAAGGTCAGAGTTGGGGAATCTAGCACGGGTCAAGCTCCCATCAGCTCTGAACAGCTGTTGTGTACTCGGGTATCGAAGATTCTCTCGTTGAAGGGCCAGGCGTGGTGTGGTCAGGCAAGGTAGGGCTGAGGTCCAGGTAGGTTGAGCAGCTATGTTGGTGGTTGGTGGGGTAGTCGAGGAGCGCGGGCTGAGTGAGAGACGAACAGCCGAAGAGCCCGACAAGGGAACACGCAACCCCGAGCCTGGGGACCTTGACCTGAAGTGCCTTGGCCCTGCCGTACATCCTCCCACTTGGCGCTTTCGAGTCTCGCTCCGCGCCTAATGTTGTTTTGGGAAGCTGCCAACTCAATTCCACCTTCCGTTCGACGCACGCTCGGCCAGCAACGTGATCGGCGTGATGGAGTTTGCGAGGAGGCGATCGGGGAGGGTGGAGGGGAGAGGGCGAGGAGAGGGGGAGACAAGGGAGAGTCAACATCCGGATCTCTTGTCTGTTCGGAGCTTGGATGGTTGAGTACGGTTCAAGACACACGACACACGCATGCCGACGCCTGTTCTCTGTCTCAGGGTCGGTGGCGATGGCGATGGCGATGGCGATGGCGACGGCGATGGCGACGGCGACGCTTCTCTCGAGCCTCCTGCTGATGGGGACTAGTCCCGTGCGAGCAACTGTTGCGGACAATGGGCAAGACGATGGAATCGGGCCTTCCAGCGGCCTTCGTTCGCCTCCCACGTCTCCTCGCTCCATCCCGTCCCCGGCCGTTGGTGGAGCATGGTATTGCAGCAGTTTGCAATACGCAACACGCTCGTACCCTACATCAACACGGCCGCGACGAACCTCGTCATCCACAACCTCTACACAATAGCGCCAGAACATTCGTCGTCACAGTAGAACATCCTAGAGTAATGCACAAACACAGGATAAGCTGTCATGAAGCATTGAAACGTACCAAGAGAGGCAATTTTGGGTGGGTATATCTGTGACTACAAGGCGTAGCCTCTATACTAGGAGTTCTAGAAAATACACCTTAGTACCAGAACTACGTACTAATGCCAAACCTCTTATTCTAGCTATTGCTAAAAACAATAAGACAATTCTTTGCTAGTATCGAGTAGGTACCCTGGTAAGTATAGGCATCGTAGCATTATGTCTACAGTAGTAACGGTAATAATTGTGTATTATACCTATACGTAGAATTTCTAGCAGCGGCGGTCTGCGTGGGGGTTGAGCGTCTTACATACGGTATTGCAAGAGGCACGTCGTGAAACCGCGGCTCGCGCGGCAGTGGTGACGGAATATCCTGGGCCACTTCTCTCGAAACACGAGTCTTGCGGGCACGGCTTCCTTCGATGTGCCTGCTACCACAACTCACCACCTAGAGCGTGTCGAGGATTGACTTGACGATTCCGTCGTCTCCACACACTGCAACCATGTCGCTCACGGTGAAGCACCTCAACGCCGACAGCACCTTCCTCCTAACCTTCGCTCCCGACGCCGCGCCTTCCACCACCCCCCCCACTACCACCACCACTTCCTCCACCTCCTCCTCCTCCTCCACTCGCATCCCCGGCTCCTTCACCATCCTCCTCGACCCCTGGCTGTCCGGCCCATCACAGATCATTCACCCCATCCTTCAGATCTCCGCCCACACAGTCCCACCATGCATCACGTCCCTG
This sequence comes from Cryomyces minteri, assembly GCA_005059845.1. Classification (NCBI taxonomy): domain Eukaryota; kingdom Fungi; phylum Ascomycota; class Dothideomycetes; genus Cryomyces; species Cryomyces minteri. The sequence continues at coordinate 6,293 of NAJN01001476.1, forward strand.
GACGAGCTGCCCGACGAGCCAGACGTGATTCTGATATCGCAGGACAAGCCCGACCACTGCCACGAAGAGACGCTGCGCCAGCTGTCCCCTACCACGCGCACAACCATCTTAGCGACGGCGGCAGCGGCGCGGAAGATCAGGGGGTGGAAGCACTTCGACCCGGCTCGCGTACGCACGATCAAGAAGTACGATGAGCTGCGCGACGACTCAGTACACCGCGTGACTATCCCACCCGTCTTGACCGCCGGCACACCCGGCGAAGTCACGATTGTCAATCTGCCTGCAAAGGCCGATGTGACGGGCCTGCACAACGCCATCGGCATTACCTACCGGCCCCCAAGCAGCGTGCCATGTCACGAGGCACAGTCGAACCTCGACCTCCCCCTAACGCCGCCTGCTTCGCCTCGACATCGCAGCTCGCTCCCTCCACCAACCGATGCCGATGTCGACTCTCAGCCACCGCACAGTGCGACCACACCAACGCCAGCAACAGCGTCCACAACGACTGCACCGCCCAGCCCGCCATCCGCCTCGTCCCCACTCCCATCCTCCCGGTCCACTCTAACCACCCTCTCCCTCCTCTACTCCCCCCACGGCGTCCCCGCCTCCGTCCTCTCACCCTACATCTCCTCCCACCTCCGCCCCCTCGACGCACTGCCCCTCGCCCTCCTCCTGCACCCGCTCAACCGCGTCACAAACCCGTGGTATCTAGGCGGCGTTGTCAGCGCCGGCTCGCTCGGTGGGGTCGACATCTGCAGGAGCGTGGGCGTGAGACGGTGGATTAGCGCGCACGACGAGGATAAAGGGGACCAGGGGCTGTTGGTGGGATTGTTGCGATTCAGGCATTTTGGCGTCGAGGAGGTGAGGGGGATGCTGGAGCAGTGGGAAGGGAAAGAAGAGGCTAGGGTGGGGGAGGAAAAAGTGGAGGGAGGGAATGGGTGGGAAGAGGGTAAAAAGGGCCGAGGGACAATAAGGACGGAGGTCGGGACGCTTGACGTGGGCGAAGAGATCAGGTTGACGCCGTGAGCACCGTCCAGAGTCGCCTCAAAACAGAAGCAGATCGCGATCAAGCGTCTTCAGGAGCCGGGAGACGCGCGGTTGTACCACTACCCGGCGTCCGGCACGCCATCACCCAGTTGCTGTACAGAGGGGCCACGTGGTCATCCGAACACGCCACCATCCTCTACCTCGGCGGCAGAATGCCTTTTACGCACGTACGACAACGCACCGTCCCAGAAGGACGCGCGAGACTACGCGGCACACAACGTCTCCAGAGCTCGACGGGACGCTCTCCGCTGCATCCCCACCACGATCGCAAATCTCATTCGCTGGAGCGGGCGCTACGTCGACATCCCCATCCCGAAGACCCCGCAGCGACACGGCCACCGGCCCTCCCGCTCTCTCTCCTGCTTCTGCTGCTGTGACGCCAGCTCCAGGTGCCCATGGGTTTGAGTCCGATCTGCTGGAACGCCGTAAGCAGCCCACCGCTCTCCGCGCCCTCTCGACCTCCCCCCCTTTCCTCTTCTTCCCTTGTTTGGCAGGCCGACCATCCACCTCATGAACGTAAATTCTCAAACTGCCACGGCTACACTTGCCCCACAGTGGGCCTGCTCCACCAGCCCATCTCTGCCTTCTTCTGCCATCGGACAAGACAAACGGAGGGAGCGGTTGCGCACTGGCCGCAGAATGTGAGGTGGAGGAGAAGAAAAAAAAAGGGGGGGGGTTGTCAGGAACGGCCGCGGCGATTCCGGCGTTGTGCGGCAGCTACTGCCGCTGCTGTAGTCCCGCTGGTTGCGCGCGTGTAGCGGAAAGCGCGTCTCGACGGTCGTGCCGAGCTTTCGCTTTCCCTGAGCTGCCGGAGCGCTCGGAGCGATGGGAGAGGATCTCGGCGGCGCGCTCCGGCTCCTGCGACTTCCGTGCGCGGCCGGCCGCTTGCTGGGATCGAGTGGGGGGCTTTCTGGTCGCTTTCTGTTTGCTTTTCGGCGAGGCGCACGCGACGAGTTCCCGCTTGGCCTTGTGGCGTCCCCCCGACGTCGGTTTCTGGCTGTGTGTTTTTGGGGCTCGAGGACGGTCAAGTGCGAGGCGCGGAAGGGGGTTGTTCTGTCGTTTGTCTTCACTGGGGGAATCTGTCGCCTGCACCACTAGGGCTATATGTATATACATCTCCTGCCTGTGTTTTTGTCTGACGCTTGAAGTTCGACCATCAGTCGCTTTTCCTGGACTCGACGGAGAGACACCGCCTGGTTGTGCGAGTTTCCTCGGCACACGCCCCCCCCTCTTCTTCTGCAATACCCAGTCGATCTTCCCACCCTAGCCACCGTCATACCATCCACCCTACCTTCCCCTGAACATCGGCTTCCCCTTCTCCCGAAACGCCCTCAACGCCTCGTCGCGGTCCTCGGTCCCAACAACGAGCTCGTACGCCGCATTCTCGCTAGCCTCGCCCGCCGCCGCGCCCTCGATCGCCTTCAGCGCGGCCCGCGTCGCGACGGGCCCGCCCTCGCAGATCTCGCGCGCGACGCGCACCGTCTCCTGCAGCACCATCTCGCGCGCCTTGCCCGCGACGGCGACGTCGCCCGGCGGCACCTCGACCAGCCGGTCGCAGATGCCCAGGAAGTAGGCCTCGGCGGCGCCGACGCGCCGCCCGGTCAGGATCAGGTCGCGCGCGCGGTTCAGCCCGATCAGCGCCGGCAGCCGGTACGTCCCGCCGGCGCCGGGGATGATGGCCAGCCGGGTTTCGGGCAGCGCGACGGTGGCGCAGGACGCGAAGACGCGCAGGTGCGTCGTCAGTGCTAGTTCGAGACCGCCGCCGAAGGCGAGCGATGACAGGGCCGTCAGGGTCGGGATGGGGAGGCGCGAGATGGAGGTGAAGGTTCCGCGGAGGGAGGTCAGGAAGGCGGAGGTGCTGGGCAGGCGCACGCGTTAGTGTGGATTGGCACGACAGCGTAGAAAGGGGGGGGGAGGAAGGAGGGACATACTCTTCTTTTGTGAACGTGGCGCGCTCCTTGAGATCCGCGCCGGCGCAGAAGCTCGAGTCGCACTCACTGGCTATGATCAGCGCCCGTGTGGGCCCGGCCTCGCCCTCGTTGCGGATGCTGATGATCTGCTGGCTCAGCTCCGTGAGCAGCTGGCGCGAGATGGCATTGCGGGCGTCGGGCCGGTTGAGCGATAGGATCTTGATGCTCCCGGCGTGCGGGGCGGGCACGTTTGTGACTTTGATCACCGGCGCGTGGCTCGAGGTGCTGTAGAGGGCACTGCTGCGCCGAATGCCCTGTTGGAGGAGCCGTAGCGGCACGGAGGACCTGCTGAGAGGATACATCGTCGTGATGCTTTTGCGTCTGAAGTTTGGCGGGGAAAGCTTGAGCTCGGGTCAGCTAAGCCCTAACCCCATCGCTTGTTCAAGAGGTGGTGGCCATCCGGGGAAGAGCGTTGCCAAAGTGCTGCCAGACTTCCAACATCAGCGCCACAATTTCTGAATGAGCTCGGAAGACGCAGATAGTTTGAGATGGGGTATAGCCGTGTCTTTGTTTCGAATGCACAGGCGGCGACGAGATCACGGCAGCAGCACACACTCGCAGTCACCCAAACCATTATCTGATCCAGTCCTTCGTCGGCAAATGCGCATGCAATATCGTCGCCTTCCACAGCTAACAGTGCGCAATTGTGGATTTCGTTCTCAATGGAAGACGGGGATGTACACATTCTAAAAGAGAAAGCCACTAGGGTGATCATCGTAGTCAGTCATTCAAGTCATATAAGCTGCTCGATGTTCAGGCAATACCCTTGTTTTACTTCAAACTACATGTGTTGCTCGGAGCACGAGGGATTGAGAAGTGCTACCGAACAGTGCATGCAGCATCCCTAGACGAAGGCGACACACTGCCGCTTCAATGGTACGGGAGCTGCGATAGCATTCAGCGTATAAAGCCCTGCATACATACTCTGTGAGCAAGAAAGCACCGCAATTCTACCGATGCTCCAAAGTGCAAAAGCCCCTGCGCAGGGAAATGTCTGCAGTGAATGAATCACCCCTGAGACAAGAGTTGTCTGCTTGGGGTATTGTAAGTTTCCAACGACTGAGCTGAGTGACACCAAAGCGGACACAAGTAGCTGTACACCTTTAACCTCCTGGCGTATCCTACCGTACGCCTGTAGTATTAGCCGCCTGAACTCCGAGAAGCAGAGTCGACAAAGAGACCGGCTTTTTCATTGATAGCCTGTGTTATCCGAGGGGAAAACTGCAGACGGATAGCCTTGCTGCTGGTAGTATACCGACGATGCATCCCAGTCAGGGACGTTGATCTCACCGTTGTTGAGATCGGGAGGGAAGAATTTGTCCCACTCGTTCTACACAGACGTCAGTGAGGTGGCATCCCGAAAGCGGTTGTGACCGCAAGGAACAGAACCGATACGTACCCAGTCGATGTTCATGATGACTTCCAGATCGTCGGGCCCACTCACGCTCCCAGCCCGGCTCTCCATCGGATTACTGCTCTCGTCCGTCACGGCAGGAGGGCTCCACTGAAACTGCTGGGCCAGCAGCGCCTGCCCGTTCGCCACGCCGTGGAAGTTGTTGAAGTCGAACTCCGCACTAGCCGGAATGCCCGCGGCGGCAGTGTTGCTGCGAGCGTGCTCTTTGACCGAATTGCTTATCGACCGCCTGGACCCGACGAATGCGTCCAGGAGCGTTG